>CATIWC010000555.1:0-143767 GCA_948472305.1 Vicia faba
AAGAAGATAAATAGATCCCACTACTAGGACACTTATCATCCCTCTATTTTGTGAAATTAGACTTTGGGGTTTGAATCACACCAGAGACTTGTGAACTAAAGAAGAACAAGTAAGGGTCTATACCCTCTCATTCTTCCCGTTACTAAAGTCTGTTGGAGGTGTGGCTCTCATCAATTATTTATTAAGTGTTTTGAGAAGTTTTGAAAGAAAATAAGTTTTAGTTTTAAGAGTATGTAAAAGAGGAATAAAAAAGTCTAAGGGAGACTAAAAAGATCCAAATATTATCATACAATGATGGTCCTAAGGTTAAGGTTGAAAGAGAAACATTTAAATAAGTTACCATACATGGATAAGAACCTAAAGTCTAGTTAGTTCACATCTTAAAGAAGATGAAACTAAAATCCTAAGGAAACATGTTATTTATACAAGAAAGAAAAAGATGATAAGTAAATAAGTGCTTTTGAGCAAATGAAGAAAAGGTGCAAGTAAGCAAATGATCAATCAAAGAAGGAATAGTCAAGATGATAGAAATGCAAACTCAATGAGGTAGTATCTATGACAAAAATCTCATTCATTATGGATCAAAGGTTTATGACAAAAATATTCATCAAAGCAAACTCCTAAACCTTGATCACACTTGATGAATTTTGACACATAAACAAACACAAGTTAGGGTGTTTAAATGGTTCAACGATTTTGAACTTAAGACCCTAAACCAGTCATGAGGATGGGATAGAAAAACAAGAATCAACTTCCCAAAGGTTGTATAAACGCATTCCATATACCTCACAAAAAAAAAACACAAAATGAATCATATACAAAGTGCGAGATTAAAATGATCAATTTAAATCAAATGCCTCTCAAGTCTTTAGAAGACTATCCTTGAGCTTATCGTATCTCCAAGAATCAATCACAATAAAAAATTATACAAGAACAATGGTTTAAAGATCAAATATATTCAAAATTAGGGTTTTGCAAACCACACAAATTTTATGCTCAAGGTAAGGACCAAATGATCAACATATAATTTCCAACAAATAAAAACATGTTGACATATCTTTAAAGAACTCAAATGATCATAACATACCTAAAAATTGGCCTTAAATTATGCTCATAAGCTTTGGATAGAAGTTTGATCAAATTACATTTAGTCAAAGTGTTCATTTTAATATTCCATGAAAAATAGAAAAATAGGATATAAAATCCAAACAAAAATGCTAAAATGATCTCAAATCTCTTACAAGTCAGAAACTATTCATTGCTCAATTTAAAAGTCCATGAAAGTATCAAAATTAAATCAAGATAACAAAACTAACTCAAAACTAGGCTTAAATAACCACTAAACAAAATAAATTTGTTAAAAAAAATATGAAAATCAGGATTAAATTCAATAATAATGAGAAACATGTTCTTAACACCTTAAATAAGTTCAAACATATTTTTGTAGATTTTTGAGATCAATGGAAGTGAGTGAAATTATATTGAAACTTCAAAAAGAAGCAATAAAACCTCAAAAACTATCAAATCATTTCTCAAATTTTAAAAATCAAACAAGACTTAAAGTAAATGAGGTCTAAGGTCATCATTAATTCAACAAAACTCAGGGAAACATGAAAGTATTTTTTTAAAATATTTTTTATAGTTCTTAAAAAAGTCAGAATTAATTTTGAACTAAAACTATGTAAAATAAAATCAAAAGAAACACATTAAACCAAACAAAATATAAAAAATAGTAAATAAATGCTAAAAAGAATAAAATTAAAAATTAAAAATTAGACTTAATTATCTTTCGGTTTAAATTTTTTCATATTTTTTGGATTAATAAAAGTACTTTAAATAGATTAAAGAAAACAAATGAAATTAAATGATAAAAGAAACAAAATAAAACGAAATAAAAAAATGATTGGTCACGAAATCCCTATTGGAATCAGCGCATGGGGCCCTTGAAGCCATCATTAGCCAATCATGTGTTGCTGTCAATCATTAGAGCACAAAAAGACAAATTCGAAAACAATCGATCTAAAGCCAACACAAATTGTATGAAACCGATTTTTTTCAAAACCCATGTTTGTTTTTGGCTGCCATGGTAATGGCTCGGCTCGAAATGTCATAGTTATCATCATTAAGAGGTTTGTGTGACAAGTATTTGACCTGGTTGGTCCGATGAATAGAGATAATAAGGCGATGAAGAATCAAAGACAATTATTTGTATGGAAAAAAGAAACAGAGTTAGGTTGATACCATGTAAAGAAAGTATGCAGAGAGTAAAAAGAGTTTATGTTCTGTATATTTAGAATTGTTAAAATAGGCTATCTGATCCTAAACAGGTCGGTCCTAGCGGACCTTGGACTTTTTAAGGCTGAGCCAAAAAAGCTCTATGTAATATGGACTCGAGAATTACTATCCCAGCCCGACCCTAGATGGATTCGAGCTATCCGTCCTTAAACAGACTTTTTTATTAAAAAAAAAATTAAAATAGAATCTCATAATATTTATCATAAATAAAATTAACAATTATATTATTTTAAACATAATACATTCTAAGTATTATATTATCTTTTATAAATACTATAATGTGTTTTTAAATATAATATATGTTTAAATTATATAAAATAATACTCGAATATTTAACATAAGAGAAAATATAATAGAATACGATGAAAAAGTATTAATTATATTAATATATAATAAAAGAAAAAAAATCGAATAGAATAGAGATAAAATTTAGTGACATAAAAAAGTCAATGTGTTATTTTAGAGTAATATAATATAAATATTAATATAATTTTTAAATTTTATAGTTATGTGAGTCTAACGGACTACCCACAATCTACATAAACCCTAGTGGATAGAAGACTTTTAAAGTTAGGTTAAAATTTTTTTTTAAATATAGACTCTAATTTTTAGGCTCAAATCTCGAATTTAATAGACCGACTCATATGAACTAACTCATTTTAACAACTCTCTGAATATTAATGAATTAATCATAAATTAATATAGTATAAATTAAAAATATATTTGAAAACCCTTATATTATTAGAGACCCAGTGCAATAGACCAGACTGCACAGATGTATAACCATATATATATATATAATATATATATATATATATATATATATATATATATATATATATATATATATATATATATATATATATATAAAATTCCCCTCTCCTCTTCAAGATAATTAATTTCTTACGTGTTTATTTGATTTTTTTTAGAAGTCATATATTAAGTTTTTTTTTTATCAAAGCCATGATATATAATTTTATGCTACTGATTAATATTACTAGTAATAATAATGCAAGACCAGGCCCAACCCTAGGGCAGGCGACCGCTTATAGCCTCATTTTTTTATTTAATATTATTGTTTTTATAGAAAAAGTTATCAATAAAATTTTAAATTATTTGTATACCAATTAAACAACAATATTTATTTATAATGTGTATTAGTTAATTTAAAATTTACTTCTATAGATAATAAAATTTTAAGATCTATTACATAATAAAAAACTTGATATTTTAATATTTTCTTTTTAGAAATGTTGGTTATAATCTTTTTTAAATATTTTTTCCAAAATATATGATGAGAAGAACACTTAAATGGTGGTAGTAAAATGATTTTTCCAAAATGATTTTTTCAAAAAATAGTTTATTTAGAAATAGTGTTTATCTAAAAAACTCATGCAATTAAATAAATATATATTAATTTTACTCAATTATTATTATATTAAAAATTTTAATTTATATTTTATCTAAAAATCTTTGGATGTGTTGGCTGACCTTTTGCAAGATTAAAATTTATTTTTATTATATTATAAAAAATACATTCTTAAATTTATTAAATTATCAATATATTTTGTTATTTATAAATTTATTAAGTAATTAATATATATATATATATATATATATATATATATATATATATATATATATATATATATATATATATATATATATATATATATATATATATATATATATATATATATATATATATATATATATATATATATATATATATATATATATATATATATATATATGAGGCTTTTAATGAATAACTAATGCATTTATAAAATTAAATATATTAGTTATTCGATAAATTAAAAATATAAACTTTTTAACAATAAAAATTGAAAAAAAATATGGCTACATGTTATAAATTTATCTGTATTATCTTTAATTCTTGTCAGTGAAAAATTGTCTAATCAACTTTTACTATTTTTTATGTATATTTTATTTATTATTAATTCTTACCAAAAAATTTGTAATTTTAATTGATTTTTTCTAATGTTATATGGTTCAAAGAGAGAGAAACGTTGACCCAAAAAGAGATATCAAGGGAGACAGTAGAATTTATTATATCCAGAAGTTTTTAGAAAGAACAAAAAGAGCTCAAAGAGAGAGAAAGAAAAGAGGAAAAAAATAATTTCAGGTAAGTAGAATTCTCTTTCTTTTATGAAAATTAAGTTGCGTTTTTTGATTTTTTTTATTTTTAAGTTTTAATGTTCGAGTTTGTAATCGACTAATTCAAACGTTTATTTGAAGAGAAGTTTAAAATAGAACAAAATTTCATTTGAGTTTGTTTCAATACAGAAATTGTTTACATTGTCGCAATGAGTTTTGTTTGTTTAGTTTCACTTTTATTTTTTTGGTGGGCATGTTTGCTAGTAAGGACGATTTTGCTTGAAATATGAAGCTTTTGAAGAATTTTTTTGACGTTTTTCATTTTTCAGTGGCAAATAGTTTGTTCATGGTCTCACATTTTTTTCATAATTAAATTACGATAAAAATAACTTTTATATTAGAGTTGTTAAAAACCAAATCATTTCAATAACAATAGTTAATTAAACCAAATCAAATTAAAAACTGGAAAAAAAAATACATTTGATTCAGACGTGATAGAGTCAATTTTAATAAAACCACGTTATGTTACAAAATTTTAAATACAATTATATATATTTTTAATTTACTATGTGAATATCTTTTGTTAGATATTTATTTTAATTTATATATTAATAAAAAGTTAAATATTATTTATTTATAAACATAAATAATATCATTTTTTATTTCAGATAGAAAGGTATTACGTTGTAGTAGTAATTGCTCAAGTTGGTCATGAAAGCACTGTAATGCTTGTCGTTTATTGTCATTGGGATTTAGTTGCAGTACGAGTATGTGTCTATAAACGATAAAATTTTATAGTCGGCCGAATTGCTGACCAACATGTCAATGTTAGGCAAAAGAAAAGCGTATTTGGGACATACCCGGTTGAAATCAGTATAGTCAACACACATTCTCCATTTTCCATTATTTTTCTTAACAAGTACAACATTTGAGAGCCAGATTGAATATCGGGCCTCGGAAATAAAATTAGCCTCTAAGAGGTCTTTTACAACATTTTTAGCAGCCTCCGCTTTCTCGGGAGACTGTCTACGACTATGTTGTACTATTGCCCTAGCGGTTGGATCAATGGCCAGGTGGTGACAGGCGACCTCGAGGGTGGAGTCCGGGCATCTCCACGGCGCTCCACGTGAACAGGTATGCGTTCTCCCTCAAGCAAGCTTTGATCTGCTTCCTCGCCAGGTCAGAGAGTCCGGTGCCGATCTTCACGGCTTTGTGAGGGACTTCACCGAGGGGGACGAACTCGAAGTCTCCGTCCGGGATTGGTCAGAGGAGTTCTTGTTCGCCATTGGGTGCTTCATCCTTGTCGAAGCGGGTGTCCAACAAGATGGAGTCGACCTTGGGTGGAGCTCTTTGTTCTTCTGTCTTGACGGGCAGCGGCTCAAGTCGAGCAATTGTAGCAGCTCTCTTAACAGGTCGGCCCCAGGTGTCGACCGTACTTTGTCCCTTTGAAGCTGCGTTAAAACATCTTCGGGCAGCTGAGATGTCACTGTGGATGGTGGCGACGCGTCCCCTCTTCGTGTAGAACTTCATCTTTAGATGGACTGTGGAGGGGACAGTGGTCAATTCGGCCAGTGTTGGTCTCCCTAGGATGCAGTTGTAGAAAAACGGGCAGTCGATGACCAGAAATCGCACCTTAACTTGCCTGGAGGCAGTTTCCTCGCCGAAGGTGACGAAGATCTCCACGTACCCCCATAGTTTGGAGGTCGAGCCATTAAAGCCTTACAGGTCGGACCCCATGTATGGTGAAAGGTGGGTGTTGTCGAGCTGCAAGGTTCGGAACAAGTGGTTGTACATAACATTGACCGAACTCCCCTCGTCGACCAAGACGCGATGAACATCGAAATTAGCCATCCTTGCCCTTACCAGAAGAGGGATGCTCGAGTTAGGGGCCCCTCTGGGAAACTCTTTGAGGTAGAACGTGATCGGCTCTGACCTGTCATTGACCTTCTCGAAAGTTACCGCTTGAGTCGAGGCTGCATCGGCCAACTCGTCGAGCTTCCTCTTTGCAGAGTTGGTGGAGATGTCGTTGAACCCCCCGCCAGTTATAACCATGGTGGAGGGGAATCTTTCCCACCTATTTCCCGTGGGCAGAGGTTCTTCTTCGTGTCTGTCGGGGACGTAGAAGTCCTCTGGCCTTGTAATGAAGAAGGCTATTTGGATGGGGCCCGTCTCATCCGATGGTCGGGTGTCTTCCTTGACCTCTCTTGTTTCGCGGGCATCCCATGCGAGGGGCGTCATTGCAACGATATTGCCCGAGCCTGCCACTCTTGATGATGGTTTCAATGGCGTCTTTGAGATGGATATAGTCCTCGGTCAGTTTCTCGTGGATCTAGTGGTACTGACAGTATTTGCTTCTGTCAGCCCTGGGCTTTGCGGGGGCAGAGCGAGGAAGTTTGATGTTGTTGTCCTTGAAGCCGATATTAGCACACTCCGCCAATATGCGCTCGCGGGAAGCTGTTAGTGGAGTGTATTCAGTGAATCAGCCCACGGGCCCCATGTGCTCACGGGGATCCCGTGGTTTGTCATCCCTCCTCTTCTCGGCCATTCATCGAGGAGGGGTTGCGTCCTGGTGTCGCAGGGAGTTGGTTGGTCCGCGGTTCCTTGGGTCACGAGCTTTATTGGTCGCTTCCCTCTCCTCGTAGTTCATGTAGGCCCTAGCCTTTTCGAGGAAAGCATCGAATGTCTGGGGTGGTTCGATGCCAACGGGCTTCCTGAACTCTGTGCCCGGGAGGAGCCCCCTCTCGAGAAGATATCGTTTCATGTGATCGGTGCAGGGGACCCGGATGGCCTTACAGTTGAACTAATCTATGAACTCCCTGAAGGTCTCATCGCTTCTTTAGACGATAGCTTCGAGGGTGGCCTCACTCTCCGGGTGTCGACGAGACGCTGTAAAGGAGATGATGAATTGGTTTTTCAAGTTCCTCTAGGAGGTGATCGACCCTGGAGGGAGCTTTTTATACCAATCCATCGCAGTTTTCCTCAATATCGTGGGGAACAACCGACACTTGATCGGTCCCCCGAAGTTATGATAGTGGAGCATTGCTTCGAACCCGTCGATTGGGTCGGTAATGCCATCATACTCCTTCAGTTGGGGGAGACTTCTCCATTCCTTTAAGAATGGGCGCCTCTATGATTGCTTGTGATAAAAGATCGTGGGGGTCATCTTCGTCGCTCTTGTAGTGGGAGTGGAAGGATACCTGTTGTAGTAGCGGTAATAGAGGTGTTCTTGGCCTCGAGGAGGATCCCTTGGTCGAGGATGTGTTTCTATGTTATCGCTGTTTCTGTTTCTAGGGGACCGTTGTTCTCTGTGCGGGGGGAGGGGGGTAAGGCTGCGTCTCCCGGTAGCCTCAGGCATGGTTCTCTCTAGCGCGGGGCATTAGCCAGTTTGTCGGGGAGAGAGGCTCTGTGAAATGTCCTGTCTGTGTCTCCGCGGGGGAGATTGAAGACGGTCTTCGTTCTGACGAGGAGGTGTGGGGCTTCGCAACCTGTCCCGTCTGTGTCTCCGCGGGGGAGATTGAAGACGGTCTTCATCCTGAAGAGGAGGAGGGGAGTCGGGTCTCCTGTGTCTTCTGGGGGCTCGACGAGAGCCCTCAAGCATCCTTAGTCGCTCACCTTGCACGAAGATTAGGTAATTCGTCTGGTTAATTGCTGCAAACAAAGCCCGGGTCGTGGCATCAGTGTTCGGAGGGACGGGGACCTTCTGGAAAGCGTTCAGCTCGTTGTTTTGGGGCGGTTGGGTTCCCTCGTGTGGTCGAGTGCGTGATGAGGATGAGACAGTCATGGTCGAGTGCATGTCGCCATCGTTCCCATTATTGTTGTTTTCCATGTGTTCGACGTTATTGTTGTTGGGGTCGGCGAGATGGGCGTCCAAGATATTGTTGGCAGCTGGATCGGCCATGACAATCAAGAATTTGGAGTTTCTTTTGTCTTAGGTAAATGAAGACGGGGAAACTAGTTTCCCACAGACGACGCCACTGATCGTACTTGACCAGAGTGATCGTCAAGGCCTTACGTCGAGCTGAGGTTGAAAGCGAGATGTGGGGGGGGGGGGGGGGGGGTACCTGCAAGACACTCCGATGCTAAAGTAAGTTTAAGGAAGAGTGAAAGCAAGTGTGAGCATGAGTATGAGAATGAATATCCGACCCTCTCAAATGAGAGGGTATTTATAGCCCCCAGCGCTGGGCCAAAGTCCCCATTGTTGGGCCACAATGAGGCCCAATAATGAAGACTGCTAGGGCTTACATGTGTATGGAGTCCAACAAGTGGACTCTCACCTGGTCAACTGCTCTGCAAGAATAGGGGTTGGACCCGTGGTTTTCAGAGGGCAGTTAAGATAACAGTGACGCGGACACGTGGGTCGCGTTCCCCAATAGATACGCGGGGAGTTACCCAACGGTCCATAACTTGAGTTGTTTGCCTTTGGGTCTTATACAAGAGTGCTGGATTGGGCCTCCCAACCGTGGGACAAGCGCAAGCCCAGACCAGATCAATTAGATTGCTTCTACAAAAGGAAAGAGGAAATAAACATGAAAGAATTTTGAGTAAGTATATTGTTCCTAGTTGCTTGCTCATTTTCAAACCAAAAACATCCTTTCTATTTTCAAAACAAACACCAACACTTTCAAAAACATCTTTCAAACTTGAAAACATTTTCAAAAGATCAACACTTTGTATACATTCTTACGACCGAGAATCATTACAAAGTTTTCCTAAACGATGACGCCTTTTCAAAATACTTTCAAAAACCACACAAAGCACATTTTCAAACAAAAGAAAGTGATCTAGAAAGCAACTAAGAGCCCATGGATAACTATGGATAAAAAGGGTGCTAATATCTTTCCTTCTCATAATCTACCCCCCGAACTCAAGAAATAATCTCAAAGGTCTTTCTTGTTCTTTTCACCCTTTCCTTTTGGATAAAAGAAAATTCGGTGGCAACTCTTGCTAAACCGCAACATTTGCGATCAAACACAAAACAACCAAGTCAGTTCTCCCACCGTGTTACAGAAAGTATATGAAATATGTGTCATTAATTAATAGTCTTTTAACATAGTTTCTTAGTGATGAAGTAGCCTAAAATTTGGTGATGGTGAAGAAGAAAACTACTGAAATTGTTTACATCTATTATACCATAATATAATATGAATATAGTGAATAAATATACTATCGAACCTCATTATACTATTTTGTCTATTACGAATGTATAGGAAATATGTTTCATTAATTAATAGTCTTTTAACATAGTTTCTTAGTGATGAAGTAACCTAAAATTTGGTTATGATGA
Organism: Vicia faba; assembly: GCA_948472305.1. Lineage (NCBI taxonomy): Eukaryota > Viridiplantae > Streptophyta > Magnoliopsida > Fabales > Fabaceae > Vicia > Vicia faba. The sequence continues at coordinate 9,698 of CATIWC010000555.1, forward strand.
AGAAGAAAACTATTGAAATTGTTTACATGTATTATACCATAACACAATATAAATATGGTGAATAAATATACTATCAAGCCTCATTATATTATTTTATCTATTACGAATGTATATGAAACATGTGTCATTAAATAATAGTCTTTGAACATAGTTTCTTAGTGATGAAGTAACCTAAAATTTGGTGATGGAGATGAAGAAAACTATTGAAATTGTTTACATCCGTTATACCATAATACAATATAAATACAATGAATAAATATACTATCGAGTCTCATTATATAATTTTAATTATGACGAAAGTTTATGAAATATGTGTCATTAATTAATAGTCTTTTAACATAGTTTCTTAGTGATGAAGTAACATAAAATAAATGAGGTCTAAGATCATCATTAATTCAACAAAACTCAGGGAAACATGAAAATATTTTTTATTTTATTTTTTATAGTTCCTAAAAAAGTCAGAATTAATTTTGAACTAAAACTATGTAAAATAAAATCAAAAGAAACACATTAAACCAAACAAAATATAAAAAATAGTAAATAAACGCTAAAAAGAATAAAATTAAAAATTAAAAATTAGACTTAATTATCTTTCGGTTTAAATTTTTTCATATTTTTTAGATTAATAAAAGTACTTTAAATAGATTAAAGAAAACAAATGAAATTAAATGATAAAAGAAACAAAATAAAACAAAATAAAAAATGATTGGTCACGAAGTCCCTATTGGAATCAGCGCATGAGGCCCTTGAAGCCATCATTAACCAATCATGCGTTACTGTCAATCATTAGAGCACAAAAAGACAAATTCGAAAACAACCAATCTGAAGCCAACACAAATTGTATGAAACAAATTTTTTTTCAAAACCCATGTTTGTTTTTGGCTTCAAGTGCCATGGTAATGGCTCAGCTCGAAATGACATAGTTATCATCATTAAGAGGTTGTGTGACAAGTATTTGACCTGGTTGGTCTGATGAATAGAGATAATAAGGTGATGAAGAATCAAAGACAATTATTTGTATGGAAAAAAGGAACAGAGTTAGGTTGATACCATGTAAAGAAAGTATGCAGAGAGTAAAAGGAGTTTCTGTTGTGTATATTTAGAGTTGTTAAAATAGGCTATCCGGTCCTAAACAGGTCGGTCTTGGCGGACCTTGAACTTTTTAAGGCTGAACCAAAAAAGCTCTATGTAATATGGGCTCGAGAATTACTATCCGAGCCCGACCCAAGATGGATTCGAGCTACCCGTCCCTAAACAAACTTTTTTATTAAAAAAAAATTAAATAGAACCTCATAATATTTATCATAAATAAAATTAACAATTATATTATTTTAAACATAATACATTTTAAGTACTACATTATCTTTTATAAATACTATAATGTGTTTTAAAATATAATATATATTTAAATTATATAAAATAATACTCGAATATTTAACATAAGAGAAAATGTAATAGAATACGAGGAAAAAGTATTATTTATATTAATATATAATAAAAGAAAAAGATCGAATAGAATAGAGATAAATTTAGTGACATAAAAAATTAAATGTGTTATTTTGGAGTAATATAATATAAATATTAATATAACTTTTAAATTTTATAGTTATGTAAGTCTAGCGGACTACCCACAATCTACATAAAATTTGATGATGGAGATGAAGAAAACTATTGAAATTGTTTACATCCGTTATACCATAATACAATATGAATACAATGAATAAATATACTATCGAGTCTCATTATATAATTTTAATTATGACGAAAGTATATGAAATATGTGTCATTAATTAATAGTCTTTTAACATAGTTTCTTAGTGATGAAGTAACATAAAATTTGGTGATGGTGAAGAAGAAAACTATTGAAATTGTTTACATCATTTATACCATAATACAATAAGAATATGGTGAATAAATATACTATCGAGTCTCATTATATAATTTTATTTATTACGAAAATTTATGAAATATGTGTCATTAATTAATAATCTTTTAACATAGTTTCTAAGTGATGAAGTAACCTAAAATTTGGTGATGGTGAAGAAGAAAACTATTGAAATTGTTTACATATGTTATACAATAATACAATATGAATATGATGATTAAATATACCATCGAACCCCATTATATAATTTTAATTATTACAAAACTTTATGAAATATGTGTCATTAATTAATAGTCTTTTAACATAGTTTCTTAGTGATGAAGTAATCTAAAATTTGGTGACGGTGAAGAAGAAAACTATTGAAATCGTTTACATCTATTATACCATAATACAATATAAATATGATGAATAAATATACTATCGAGCCTCATTATATTATTTTATCTATTACGAACGTATATGAAATACGTGTCATTAAATAATAGTCTTTTAACATAGTTTCTTAGTGATTAAGTAACCTAAAATTTGGTGATAGAGATGAAGAAAACTATTGAAATTGTTTACATCTGTTATACAATAATACAATATGAATATGGTGAATATATATATATATATATATATATATATATATATATATATATATATATATATATATATATATATATATATATATATATATATATATATATATATATATATACTATCGAGCCTCATTATATAATTTTAATTATTACAAAAGTGTATGAAATATGTGTCATTAATTATTAGTCTTTTAACATAGTTTCATAGTGAAGAAGTAACCTAAAATTTAGTGATGGTGAAGAAAAAAACTATTGAAATTGTTTACATCTATTATACCATAATATAATATAAATATGGTAAATAAATATACTATCGAGCCTTATTATATAATATTATCTATAACAAATGTATATTAAATATGTGTCATTAATTAACGGTCTTTTAACATAGTTTCTTAGTGATGAATTAACCTAAAATTTGGTGATGATAAAGAAGAAAACTATTGAAATTGTTTACATCTATTATACCATAATATAATATAAATATCGTGAATAAATATACTATCGAGCCTTACTATATTATTTTATCTATTACGAATGTATATGAAATATGTTTTATTAAATAATAGTCTTTTAACATAGTTTCTTAGTGATGAAGTAACCTAAAATTTGGTGATAGAGATGAAGAAAACTATTGAAATTGTTTACAACTGTTATACCATAATACAATATAAATATGGTGAATAAATATACTATCGAGCCTCATTATATAATTTTAATTATTACAAAAGTTTATGAAATATGTGTCATTAACTAATAGTCTTTTAACATAGTTTCTTAGTGATGAAGTAACCTAAAATTTGGTGATGGTGAAGAAGAAAACTACTAAAATTGTTTACATCTATTATACCATAATACAATAAGAATATGGTGAATAAATATACTATCGAGCCTCATTATATTATTTTATCTATTAAAAATGTATTTGAAAAATGTGTCATTAATTAATAGTCTTTTAACATAGTTTCTTAGTGATGAAGTAACCTAAAATTTGGTGATGGTGAAGAAGAAAACTATTGAAATTGTTTACATCTGTTATACCATAATACAATATAAATATGGTGAATAATAATACTATCGAGCCTCATTATATTATTTTATCTATTACGAATGTATATGAAATATGTGTTATTAAATAATAGTCTTTGAACACAGTTTCTTAGTGATGAAGTAACCTAAAATTTGGTGATAGAGATGAAGAAAACTATTAAAATTGTTTACATCCGTTATACCATAATAAAATATGAATATGGTGAATAAATATACTATCGAGTCTCATTATATAATTTTAATTATTATGAAAGTTTATGAAATATGTGTCATTAATTAATAGTCTTTTAACATAGTTTCTTAGTGATGAAGTAACCTAAAATTTGGTGACGGTGAAGAAGAAAAGTATTGAAATTGTTTAAATCTGTTACACCATAGTACAATATAAATTTGGTGAATAAATATACTATCGAGCCTCATTATATTATTTTATCTATTACAAATGTATATGAAATATGTGTCATTAAATAATATTCTTTTAACATAGTTTCTTAGTGATAAAGTAACTTAAAATTTGATGATACAGATGAAGAAAACTATTGAATTTGTTTACAACTGTTATACCATAATACAATATAAATATGGTGAATAAATATACTATCGAGCCTCATTATATAATTTTAATTATTACAAAAGTTTATGAATTATGTGATATTAACTAATAGTCTTTTAACATAATTTCTTAGTGATGAAGTAACCTAAAATTTGGTGATGGTGGAGAAGAAAACTACTGAAATTGTTTACATCTATTATACCATAATACAATATGAATATGGTTATTAATTATACTATCGAGCCTCGTTATATATCTTTATCTATTACGAATGTATATGAAATATTTGTCATTAATTAATAGTCTTTTAACATAGTTTCTTAGTGATGAAGTAACCTAAAATTTGGTGATGATGAAGAAGATAACTATTGAAATTATTTACATCTATTATACCATAATACAATATAAATATGGTGAATAAATATACTATCGAGCCTCATTATATTATTTTATCTATTACGAATGTATATGAAATATGTGTCATTAATTAATAGTCTATTAACATAGTTTCTTAGTGAAGAAGTAACTTAAAATTATGCGATGAAGAAGAAGAAAACTATTGAAATATTTTTACATTTATTATACCATAATACAATATGAATATGGTGAATAAGTATATTATCAAGTCTCATTACATAATTTTAATTATTACGAAAGTATAAGAAATATGTGTCATTAATTTATAGTGTTATAACATAGTTTCTTAGTGATGAAGTAACCTAAAATTTTGTGATAGAGAAGAAGAAAACTATTGAAATTGTTTACATCTATTATAGCATAATATAATATGAATATGGTAAATAAATATACTATCGAGCCTTATTATATGATTTTATCTATAACAAATGTTTATGAAATATGTGTCATTAATTAACGGTATTTTAACATAGTTTCTTAGTGATGAAGTAACCTAAAATTTGGTGATCGTGAAGAAGAAAACTATTGAAATTGTTTATATCTATTATACCATAATACAATATAGATATGGTGATTAAATAAACTATCGAGCCTCATTATATTATTTTATCTATTACGAATTTATATGAAATATGTGTCATTAAATAATAGTCTTTTAACATAGTTTCATAGTGATGAAGTAACCTAAAATTTGGAGATAGACATGAAGAAAACTATTGAAATTGTTTACAAATGTTATACCATAATACAATATAAATATTGTGAATAAATATACTATCGGGCCTCATTATATAATTTTAATTATTCGAAAAGTTTATGAAATATGTGTCACTAACTAATAGTCTTTTAACATAGTTTTTTAGTGATGAAGTAACCTAAAATTTGGTGATGTTGAAGAAGAAAACTACTGAAATTGTTTACATCTATTATACCATAATACAATATGAATATGGTGAATAATTATACTACCGAGCCTCATTATATTACTTTATCTATTACGAATATATATATATATTAAATATGAGCCATTAATTAATAGTCTTTTAACATAGTTTCTTAGTGATGAAGTAACCTAAAATTTGGTGATGGTGAAGAAGAAAACTATTGAAATTATTTACATCTATTATACCATAATACAATATAAATATGGTGAATAAATATACTATCGAGCCTCATTATATTATTTTATCTATTACGAATGTATATGAAATATGTGTCATTAATTAATAGTCTTTTAACATAGTTTCTTAGTGAAGAAGTAACTTAAAATTTGGTGATGAAGAAGAAGAAAACTATTGAATTTTTTTTACATTTATTATACCATAATACAATATGAATATGATGAATAAGTATACTATCAAGCCTCATTACATAATTTTAATTATTACGAAAGTATATGAAATATGTGTCATTAATTTATAGTGTTTTAACATAGTTTCTTAATGATGAAGTAACCTAAAATTTTATGATGGAGTAGAAGAAAACTATTGAAATTGTTTACATCTATTATACCATAATATAATATGAATAAGGATTATAAATATACTACCTAGCCTTATTATATGATTTTATCTATAACAAATGTATATGAAATATGTGTTATTAATTTACGGAATTTTAACATAGTTTCTTAGTGATGAAGTAACCTAAAACTTGGGGATCGTGAAGAAGAAAACTATTGAAATTGTTTATATCTATTATACCATAATAAAATATAGATATGGTGATTAAATATACCATCGAGCCTCATTATATTATATTATCTATTACGAATTTATATGAAATATGTGTCATTAAATAATAGTCATTTAACATAGTTTCTTAGTGATGAAGTAACCTAAAATTTGGTGATAGAGATGAAGAAAACTATTGAAATTGTTTACAACTGTTATACCATAATACAATATAAATATGGTGAATAAATATACTATCGAGCCTCATTATATAATTTTAATTATTAGAAAAGTTTATGAAATATGTGTCATTAACTAATAGTCTTTTAACATAGTTACTTAGTGATAAAGTAACCTAAAATTTGGTGATGGTGAAGAAGAAAATTACTGAAATTCTTTACATCTTGTTGTACCCCAAAATTTTCCCTCCCATTTCCTCAACATTTTCTCATCACAAGACCCTTGGAGCTCAAGGTCAATTAGGGTTTCCTCTGCTCAAGACTTCTCCTTGCATTGTTGACCCAAATTAGGGTTTGTGTTTGCACAAAGATATTTTGACCTAAAATGCCTTAGGTGACTTTCATGCTTCATTTTGGTCTCCAAAGTTTATCCATACCAGGTTTCAAGCCTTGATTCCAACCTTTGCCCAGTCAATTGGACAGTTGACCTAGAAATCAGTTGTATTGGGGAAAAAGTCAACTGTGGCCAATTGACAGTCAAACCTCATGAAAATTGACCCACATCGACATTATGAACTCATATGGACCATTGGATCAAGTTTGGATCACAATTCCACAAGAAATTTGATCAAATCACCAAAAGGGCAAAATGGTCATTTTTAGGGTTTTGACTGCACAAATGCAATTTTTGACTGTTTGACCTAGCCAATGGCAAATCAAGCTCACATATGGACTCAAGGACCCCATGGAATTGTTTTGACATGCTCAACAAGTTCAAAAGATCCAAAATACACAAGATTGACAGTTGAATTTCCCAGTCAATTGATCAATTTTGACTGTATACTGAAAAGTCAAACTTTGACTTTTTGGTCAAAATCAAGTGTCAAGATTCATTTTTCATCAAAACATGCCAAATCATGAAACTTGTTCATCAAGAAATCAAGAATTGCAAATTAGGGTTTGAAATGAAGATTTTTCATAACTTAGAATTTTTCTAAGTTATGAAAAAACCCTAATTTTTTCCTAACTTTGTCCCACTTTCTCACCAAGATTCATTTGGATTCAAGCAAAAGTCAAAACATAAAAGTTGTAGCCTATTGCAAAATCTACAACTTTGATTCACAAAGTTTTCCCAAAAGAAGCTTGTAGCTCAAGTTACAATTTTTGGAACAAGGGTACCAAACCATTCTTAACTTAGAGAAAATTTGACCTATTTTAGGCAAGGTTTTTACCTAACTTCAAGACCATTTTTCACATACTTCCCCTTGGAATTTCAATTTTCATTTCAAAGATGGATTGTAGTACACATTCCAAGATTTCCAAAATGTCCAAGAACTCACCAAACAACCTCATGGTTAGGGAGAATCGAATTTGGCAAGTTGGGAAAAACTCACTTTGTTCATGACCAAGTTTCATGTCCATAACCTTGCATTTTTGAACTCAGCATGCCTTAAGCTAGATTACAGGTCTTTTATCTCATTTAAACTCCATAATTTAATGCCAATCCTTTGTGCCAAGGTGTTGTTCTATGAGTTTGGATATTATATGCAAGATTAAGCCATTTTTAGATAAAGCATAATATCCATTTTAGAAAAGTTGCACTTTATGTCAATTAACAATCCAAGCAAGTACAGTGCAAATCTCTTTGGCACAAGTTTATGAGCTAATTACACTGATCAAGGCCAAGGTTTGCAGCACATTAGGGGGGCCTCTATCAGTCTAAAAACTCAAGTGGACATTTGTTGCTTAAAGTTGAAGAAAGCTAGCATAACATAACACAACTCTCATCTCAGCTAACACAGGCTTAAGCAAACTTGTCAAACATTTTCTAAACATCCATTCTGAGCTAGAACACGAGCCAACCATCTCCAACACCCTCTCAAACACAAAATCACCCTCAAACTGCAAAAACAGGGGACCTGCTGCAGATTGAGTTCCATAGCTCAATCCTTTCATGCATTCTTGCTAAAATCACCTCAAACACATTCCACAACATCCCTTGAAGCTATTCCAAACCTCAAACACGACCTGTAACACTCCCAAGCAACATTACCATTTTCATTTTCTTGTTTTGCAGTTGAAGTTCCATAGCACGATTCTCTTGGTTTCAAGACAAAGTAAAGCTTGGAATAGCATCCCTGGACATCAAGGAAGCTGTACCAATCATCACCTTGCATTGAAGACACCTCCATCACCAGATACAACTCCAACTGAACAGGTAAGTTCATGAACTCGTATCTCTCTATCCAGGCATTGTTAGCTTTAGGTTTGTGAAGAAAATATGTCACATTCATAGCCCTGAGCATGCCCATGTAATTAGTTTTCATTTATATTATGTGTGCGGTGAGAATTTAATGTCTGAACATGGAACAAAAACTAGGTCAGGAATTGGGGGAGAAGAAATTCTCTCTCATCTTAGAGAGTTAAGTCAAGTTCTTTATATGTCTGGATTCGTCTTTTAATGCTCTACATTTTTCATGTTGTGAGTTTTGCTTGAAAGTCCAGGAATTGGGAGATAGAAAACGCGCGTGGATGGTTATTCAAACATGTTCTGAGGTTGAAGATGAAGTCTTCTTGGGCTGGGCCTGATTTGACTTTCTTTTTGCACCCTTTTGTTACTTTTAAACCCCCTTGGCCCATTATGCTTATTTTCATGATTTTTGACCTTTTCTTTTTTTGTCCTGACTTATTTATTTTTTCTCATAATATTAAAAATATAAAAATAATTTTTTAAACCATTTTTGTATTTATTAGGCATTTATTTGTTTAAATGGTTATTTGTACATAAATAAATATATAGACATACTTTTATTTAAAAAATACTAAAATAGTGCAAACACATTTTGTTTTCCATTTTTATTTTATTTTATCTTCTGAAAATATTTTATATAAAATATACTTTTTTTCATAAATATTAAATATTATTATTTTGTATATATAATATATATTTAGTAAATAATACAAATACATACATATTTATTAGCATATTTAGAAAAAATACAAAATATACACATTTTTATTTTTATTAATTTATTAATATTAAAAATACCTTTTTACAAATATACTTCATTTTTATTTTATTTTTGTACATAATTGATAAATATTTGTACATATTAAATAATTAATACATTATATTTAATAAATTAGGGTTTTGCCCTAAATACATAAAAAATCCAAAAAAATTGATACTTTTTATTTTTTGTTTATTTGACATATAAAAATACCTTTTTTCATACATATAAAAAAACATTTTTTTGCATCTTGCATATTTATTCTTATTTTATTTAATTATTGTACATTAATTAATTTGTATAATTTCCAATTTGATGTAATAGTCTAGGTTTAAATTCCTTGTCAAAATACCCCCATTTGAACATTTGTACCCCCCTTCCCATATATTGTGTTGTAATAACTTAGGAACTTTATTTTTCGCACTTTAATGCTTTCTAATTATACCATGCTAGAATTAGGGTTTGTATGCAAAATCAATTAACCAAAGTAGTTTGACTTAATTTCAAAGATAAACAAGCATGAAAATGGACAACACTAATCACACTTGCACCCCTAGGGTATTCCACTTGTTGCCTTCAATAATGGGCCATATTGCATGTTAGGTCTCTTTGGGCAAAATAAACACAATTCAAATGATCATAGTCCCTCGATGACGCTTTCGAAATTGCCTAAAAAATGATCAAGTCCCTCCAAGGAAAAATTGCCCAAAGATACTTGGCACCATTGCAATTATGGTCTAAACGATGACCCGCGCCCGTCCCTTTCACATCCTAACACAAGATTGTCCACCAAATGCAATGGTGGAACAAAATTGTTAAAATGGTTAAAAACATAGGAGAAATCTTTGAGAAATTTAGGAGTAGACAACCTCTTAGTTACTTGAATCAAACTTGCAAAACAAAACACTTGCCTATTTTTAAACCACACCTCACAACACTTTCAAAACAAACTTTCAAAAACATGGAAAACTTTTCAAAAGACATACACCTTTGTATACATCCCAACATGGATCATTACAAAGGTTGCCACCACATTGGCCTCTTTTCAAAACATTTTTCAAACCCACACACACAAAGCACCATTTCAAACAATTGAAAATTAAGGCAAGTTGATCTAAGCAAGTAACTAAGAGCCCATGGATAACCATGGATAGAAAGGGTGCTAATACCTTCCCTTTCTATAATCTACTCCCCGAACCCAAGAAAACATCTCAAAGGTTTTTGCTGTGCTTTTTAACCTTTCCTTAGGATAAAATAAAAAGTCGGTGGCGACTCTTGCTCAACCGAAAAATTTGCGAATACAAACGCAAAACCTCAAGTCAGTTCTCCCACCGTATCACAGAACTGGCGACTCTGCTGGGGAATAATTTAAAAGTGGAGTAACCTTAGGGCTTAGATCACCCTCTTGCATGACTAATTGTTTGTCTTGATTGCTTTATATCTTGGCTCTCTTGTTTGGGTTTGCAATCCTACACCCGGATTTTGGGAAACATTCATAGATAGCAATACGTTGTGGAAACTGTGCGGGGTATACCGACACGGTCGAAGCAATAGCTATATTAGTGCGACATATTTGTGAGTACCGGTAACCCTTGAGTTCAATCAAGGAGAGTACGGGGCCGCTGAGTGATGTCACTAAGCACTAATGACCTAGAACCTTACTTGACCATCTTGGCCTTTCTTTAGGGGTAGTGAGATGACCGGCTTTGGTGCAGTCCGAAGTTGGTAGATACTCGATACTACACTCATTGAGGGTTGTTTTCTTGGAATATTTTGGTCGCTAGTTAAGTGGCTAAACCAAAACAATGAACAATGAAAACAATCCAGTGATATTGAGCTCCTTAGAACCCGGTTACTATTTATAGGACAGGTTTTTAAGCCAACTACACTCAAGAGGGTACTTACCTATGAAACCCCATGCAAGCCTGAAACTAGGGTTTGGTGTGATTTGCTTGTACATATGTTTGTGCATACATCATAAACATCATAAAGCATCATATGCATTCACTAACCATTTCAAGGGTTTGGATCTTCATCTTTGTTCTTGTTTTGTAGGTCATGGAAATTCCTCGCAGAAAAACCATTCAAGCCAACCTTGTGAGAATCTCTCCTCAGCTCAAGGAGCTCACCTCAAGAATTCCGGAAAGCTCATCCTTCAGTGAAAGACATGGTAGACTGCTCAGCTTAGTCAACACCAACATTGAAGAAGACATGATGAAGGTGATATTCCAATTCTTTGACCCTCTTCACCACTGTTTCACTTTCCCTGACTACCAGTTGGTACCCACTTTGGAGGAATTTTCTCAACTCCTGAGAATTCCTATCCTTAATCAACTACCTTTCAACGGTACAGAAAAGGAACCAAAGCTGGAAGATGTTGCTCGAGCATTACATCTACAGCCTTCTGACATCAAGGGGCATTGGGAAACTAGAAGTGGCGTCAAAGGTTTCTTAGCAAAATTCTTGTTTGAGAAGGCACAAGAGTGTTGGAACTCATTGGACCTGCAAGCCTTTGAAGAGATTGTGGCACTCCTTATCTATGGGTTGGTCCTATTCCCAAATTCTGACCAATTGATAGATATCAACGCCGTCAAAATTTTCTTGTCCAGAAATCCAATACCAACATTGCTTGGGGACATACTTCACTCATTTTACACACGAACAATGAGAAAGAGGGGTGTTCTCATGTGATGTACTCCTCTCCTTGCAAGGTGGTTTATTTCGCACCTTCCACAATCTGTCTTGAAGAATGACCAAGGTTCAAGGTGGTCCCAACGGTTGATGACTCTTACTCACTCTGATGTACATTGGTGTTCTCGGTCCAGAGAAAATGTCATCATCGTCGATCGTTGTGGAGAGTTTCCTAATGTTTCTTTACTTAGAATCAGAGGAGGTATCACCTACAACCCTTGCCTAGCTTTGAGGCAATTTGGATATGCACGAAGAGATGGCCCTCACGACATGTTGATTTCTGACCTAGTTTTTGACTTCGACAACAATGCGCAAGGACTTCGCCAAAGATTCATCAGAGCTTAGGGGAGGCCCAACAAGGTTGATAGCAAGACACTGGGACACAAGAACTCCATCCCTCTTGAGCCTTATCTCAAGTGGGTACGAGCACGAGCCCAGAGTCTAATGATGCCTTATCCTCATGTTCTCCCTGTGATTAAAGAGCCCGTCAAGGAAGGAGAGGTTCCCTACACCATCCTACATCCTGACATGCCTACATCGTGGGAGGAGATGCAGAAGAGTTGGATCCAACTCAAGGAGGAACGAAACACTTTTGAAGCCAGCTTCTACGCCAGCGAGAAGAAGGTTTTAGAGCTCACCCGCCGACTCCATTAGCAAGAGGCCCTCAACACCTACATTGCGCCAAAGAGGATGCACAACGTCTTTTTACCTTGAGAAGTTGTTTTTGTAATATTTGGCCCATAGGGCATTTATGTACTAACAAATCTCTTCTTATTAATATGACGTGCGTTCTTTTTTTGTCTACAACAATTGTGAATTTCTAAAATCCTTGAATGCGTTGCATAGCATCTCATGCATCATGTGCATAACAGGTACCCTTTTTTCTACATGTTGCTTAATCTTCTTCGCTGTTTATTTTGAACAGTCATCATGAATCCAGAATCATCCAGTGAGCAAGCAATCAAGGCCCTTCAGGCCCAAAATGCCCAGTTTCAAGAGATGGTCCTAAGCCTGGCCCAAGGTCAGCAAGAGTTGAAGGCTCTGCTCCTAAAGAAGAAGAAGAAGAAGAGGACTACGTTATTCAACACTGGACGCAGGTTTGGGAACACACTCCATAACGAGGCTGATCCAACTACTTCCTCTGCAGAGAAAGACAGTCCCCAAGGGGGAGGAGCTCCTAGTCCTGCAGTCTCTGACAACGAGAGGGATTACAATGACGAACAATATCCACCTGCTGCTGACAGATACAAGCAATTAGAGGACCGCTTGAGCGCCATGGAGATTCAGAATGTGCCAGGGCTGGATTTCGGAGATTTGGGCTTATCTTCTGGGGTGGTAATCCCACACAAGTTTAAGGCGCCTGCCTTTGCCAAATATGACGGGGCTTCCTGTCCAAAGCTGCATCTAAGGTCGTACGTAAGGAAGATCCAACCTTACACGGCAGATAAGAACCTTTGGATCCACTTCTTCCAAAACAGTCTTTCGGGGTCACAACTTGAGTGGTTCTATCAGCTAGATGGAACCAGTATCCGACATTGGGAAGATTTGGCTACCGCATTCTATAGACAATATCAATACAATTCTGACCTCGCTCCTACGCGTACCCAACTTCAGGGTATGTCTCTAGGAACGGGCGAAGGGTTCAAAGAATATGCACAAAAATGGAGAGATTTGGCTGGCAGGGTGCAGCCTCCATTGACTGATCGTGAGCTGGTTGACATGTTTCTAGGGCCTTGTCTGGTCCATTCTTCAATCATTTGGTTGGTAATTCCTCCGCTGGGTTTACGGATTTGATCCTAACAGGTGAAAGGATAGAAGTCGGCATCAGGTCAGGAAAGATACAAAAAGCTGCCTCCGCAAGTATTGAGAAGAGGCCTTTCAAGAAGGAAGCAAGTGCCGTCTATGGTCCTAGAAGACAAGTCAAGCCAGAGAGCCGTCAAGCCGTCAATGCCCTGGTCATCTCAAAGCCTGTTGCTGCTCCTCAGCAGTACAATCAACAAAGGGGTGAAAGGCCCAAGAGGCAGTATACTCGGCTGAGTATGACCTTGTCACAAATCTTACCGCAACTGTTATCAACCAACCTGGTGACCATCAAAGAGGCTCCAAAGGTCGTGAATACTGCATCTCCTAAGTATAACCCAAATGCCCGTTGTGCTTATCATTCTGATAGCCCCGGGCATACTACTGATGATTGCTGGGCCTTGAGAAATAAGGTGCAAGACCTTATCGATGCGAAGGAAATTCAGTTTGAGGCGCCTGAGAGGCCAAATGTTGTAACTGCTCCTATGCCCCAGCATAGAGTAAATGCCGTCGAGGAAGATTTGTATGCTGTTTCGGTGAATGATGTTGCTACTCCTCTTTTGACTGTTAAGAGGAACTTACTACTAGCCGGTTTATTTTCGGGTTGTAGCAAGGGTTGCCTCCTGTGTGCTGTTATCCCTACCGGTTGTCCGCTGCTGAAATCAGGCATCCAAAGCCTGATGGATAGCAAAGAAATTCTGTTCAAGAAAACTGCTGTTCCATTTGTTTCCGCTGAAGAAGTATCTGTCGTCACAATTTTCAACAATCCTACCAAAGCTCCCCCGAGGAAGCCAGTCCAAATTATGTCTGTTGCACCCATTACTATTACTGTTCCGGGGCCTCTCCCCTATGAATCTAACAAGGCTGTCCCATGGCACTATGGGGCAGACGTGTATGTGCTTGGAGTGAAGCAGGAGTTCAACACCAGTACCAGTATCAGTAACATCACTGGTCCCGCCAAGATTACTCGCAGTGGCAGGCTCTTCTCGCCTGACATTGCACCGCCAGTTATCCGAAAGCCTCTTATCATCACACCCGCAAGTGTGCATGTTCCAAATCAAGTTCCCGTGTCTACTACTGCCGCCGAGTCCTCTGATGCTCGGGGCAAAGAAGTTGCTACCGATTTGCCTGCCAGGACGGAGGCACCAAAAAAGACTGCTGTTGAAGCCTCCCAACAAGAAATGGAGGAAATCCTTAAAATCATTAAAAAGAGTGACTTCAATGTTGTTGAACAGTTGGGGCATACCCCCTCCAAAATCTCTATGCTATCATTGCTGCTATGCTCAGAAGCCCACGCAAAGGCCCTGATTTCATTTCTGAAAACAGCCCATGTGCCGCAAGAGACCTCTGCAGATCAATTCACTGACTGTGTGGCTAATTTGACAGCTGACATTGGCTTGGGTTTCTCAGATGCAGACCTTACCGCCAAAGGGAAAAATCACAATGATGCCCTGCATGTATCTATAGAGTGTAGGGGCACTACTCTCACACACGTGTTGGTGGACACCGGTTCTTCCCTGAATGTTTTTCCCAAGAAGGCATTGGATCGCTTGGATTGTGAGGGCCTGGAATTGAAACCTAGTAACATCATTGTTAGAGCCTTCGACGGTTCTAAGAGGATGGTGCACGGTGAGGTAGACATTCCTATTCGTGTGGGTTCCCAAGTCTTCGACTCAACATTCTACGTAATGGATATTCGTCCATCTTATTCCTGCTTGTTGGGTCGACCCTGGATTCACAAGGCTGGGGCAGTAACATCCACTCTACACCAAAAGCTCAAATACCCTGTCAAAGGGAAGATTGTTACTGTGCAGGGTGAGGAGGAATACATGGTAAGTCACTTGAATTCATTCCGGTATATCGAGATGGACGGGGAGTTTATTGAAACCCCCTTTCAGCATTTTGAGGAGGTACCTCCAACGTTGGCGTTGGCTGAGACAGTGGTTGAAGAGGACTTTCCGTTGAAGATGACTTCCCTGAAGGATGCCCGGGCTGTAATCGAGAGAGGCAATTGTGCAAACTGGGGTCAACTTCCTGACTTCACTCAAAATAACGACAAGTTTGGGCTGGGCTTCACTGCAGAGGCTCAGAGGGCTGTTCGCAAGGAAAGGATCAGAAAGGCTCCGGTGTTTATCACCAACCCAAGGGTGAATGCTATCGAGGAGGACGTAGAGGAAGCGGAGTTTGACAGTTGGATCTATCCAACCACCAACAACGGACCAAGCAACTGGACGGCAAAGGATTTTACACCTATTACATTTGTCACGCAGTAATTAACTCTTTTGATTTTCAATTTGTAACAAACAATATGTTGAAACTTTTATTGGCTCGGTGTCCTACCCGGGGCATCGTAGCTCCATCTGTGAGGGATTTTTGTATGACATTTCCATATATCATTAATCAAAACATTGGACGTTTGTTGCATTTCAAATCTTGCGCTCTCTTTCTTTCTGTGTTATATATTGCAAAACAGCTATATTTACACACTCTCACTTATACAGGTTTCAATCCACTCTGGATCTCACTGGTAACAGCTCTGCTACCACCAGTTATGACTTCGAGAATCCGATCAACTTGGCCGAAGACGAAGGTGAAGATGATTGCGAAGTGCCTGGTGAACTCGCAAGACTGCTACTCCAGGAAGAGAGGGCCATTCAGCCGCATGAAGAGCCCGTGGAAACAGTGAACCTGGGTACTGAGACAGATAGAAAAGAAGTCAAGATTGGTGCCAATCTAGAGCTCAGCGTGAAGCCACGATTGATCCAGATGCTGCATGATTACATGGAGATCTTTGCTTGGTCATACGAAGACATGCCTGGTTTGGATGCCGACATTGTAGTTCATCACCTGCCTACCAAGGAAGACTGCCCTCCGGTAAAGCAAAAGGTCCTCCGTATGCGTCCAGAGATGTCCGAAAAGATCAAAGCTGAGGTTATGAAGCAATTCGATGTCGGTTTTCTAGCAGTGACTTCTTACCCTCAGTGGGTTGCCAACGTGGTTCCAGTGCCGAAGAAGGACGGTAAGGTCAGAATGTGTGTCGATTACAGGGATCTAAACAGGGCAAGCCCTAAGGATGATTTCCCTCTGCCTCGTTCTTGTTGACAATACTGCTCAACACAAGGTGTTCTCCTTCATGGATGGTTTTTCAGGGTATAATCAGATCAAGATGGCTCCGGAAGATATGGAAAAGACTACCTTTGTGACTCAGTGGGGCACCTTCTGCTACAAGGTTATGCCATTCGGGTTGAAAAATGCTGGGGCAACCTACCAACGTGCCATGGTTGCTTTATTTCATGATATGATCCATCATGAGATTGAGGTATACGTTTACGACATGATTGCAAGGTCTCAAACTGAGGAGGAACACCTTGACCATCTGCGAAAGCTGTTTGACCGATTGAAGTTATACAAGCTGAGGTTGAATCCCAACAAATGCACCTTTGGGGTGAGGTCTGGAAAATTGCTAGGTTTCATTGTAAGCGATAAAGGTATTCAGGTGGACCCTTCCAAGGTGAAATCCATACAAGAGATGCCAACTCCCAAGATAGAGAAAGAAGTCAGAGGCTTCCTGGGACGACTGAATTATATTGCCTGATTCATCTCATATCTAACTGCTACCTGTGAGCCAATCTTCAAATTACTGAAGAAAGATCAAGTAGTACGTTGGAACGATGAATGTCAGGCCGCTTTCGAAAGGATAAAGGAGTATCTCCAAGAACCACCCATTCTTATGCCACCAGTGGAAGGGAGACCTCTGATACTATACTTGACAATGCTTGATAATTCAATGGGGTGTGTGCTGGGGCAGCATGACGAGTCTGGCCAAAAAGAGCACGCTATTTATTACCTGAGCAAAAAGTTTACCGACTGTGAGTCTCGATACTCACTGCTCGAGAAAACTTGCTGCGCTCTGGTATGGGCTGCTCGCCGGCTGAGACAGTATATGTTGACTCACACTACTTTGTTGATTTCAAAGATGGATCCCATCAAGTACATATTCGAAAAGCCTGCTCTGTCTGGAAGAATAGCAAGATGGAAAATGATCTTGACAAAATATGATATCCAGTACACAACTCAGAAAGCAATCAAGGGAAGTGTATTGGCAGATCATTTAGCACACCAACCTATGGACGATTACCAATCATTGAACTTTGAATTTCCGGACGAAGATATCATGGTAGTAACAGATTGTGAAGTGCCTGGACCGGATGAAGGACCTGAGGAAGGATCCCGATGATCTATGCATTTTGACGGAGCCTCCAACGCTTTGGGTAACGGCATCGGCGCTGTGATCATATCCCCCAAAGGAACTCATACCCCACTCACCACCCGGCTGTGTTTCAACTGCACCAACAACATGGCGGAGTATGAGGCATGTATCATGGGTCTTCAAGCTGCAATCGACTTAAGGATCAAGTTTCTGAGTGTCTTCAGAGATTCCGCTCTCGTGATCAATCAGATCAAAGGCGAGTGGGATACGAAACACCCAAATCTTATTCCTTACAAGGAGTATGTGTTGATTTTGCTTCCCCACTTTGAAGAGATAACTTTTGAACACTTCCCAAGAGAGGAGAATCAGTTAGCGGACGCACTAGCTATGATGTCTTCAATGTTCAAAGTCAAATGGGACAATGAGGCTCCCCGGATCATTATCTGGAAGTTGGACGAACCTGCATACTGCTGCGATCTTGAGGCCGAAAAGGTGACTGAAAAACCCTGGTATCATGAGGTGAAGAGATACTTGGAAGCTCAGGAATACCCTGAAGGTGCATCTGTCAACGACAAGAAGTTCATGAGAAGGTTTGCGGCAAAATTCTTCCTCAGCAACGACATTCTCTACAAACGGAATCATGATTCAACTCTACTGCGTTGTGTGGATAAGGCTGAAGCAGAGAAGATCATGGTAGAATTACATGAAGGTACATTCGGAACACATTCCAGTGGACACACCATGGCAAAGAAAATCCTTAGGGCAGGATATTTCTGGTCCACAATGGAAGCCGACTGTTACCAACATTCTCGAACTAGTCATAAATGCCAGATCTATGCTGATAAGGTGCATATCCCTCCGGTTCCTCTGAACGTCCTGACGGCACCTTGGCCTTTTGCAATGTGGGGCATCGATATGATCGGCGAGATCCGACCGACGACATCCAACGGGCATCACTTCATCTTGGTAGCAATTGATTATTTCACGAAGTGGGTTGAGGCAGCTTCCTACGCCACGGTAACCAAGAGCTTTGTGGCACGTTTCATCCGGCATAACCTAATCTATCGGTATGGCGTCCCAGAAAGGATCATTACGGACAATGGTACCAATCTTAACAACAAGATGATCACTGAGCTCTGCGAGCAATTCAAGATACATCACCATAACTCTTCTCCTTACCGGCCGAAGATGAATGGGGCTGTAGAAGCAGCTAATAAGAACATCAAGAAAATTGTGCAGAAGATGACAGTGACCTATAAAGATTGGCACGAAATGTTACCGTTTTCTCTTCACGGGTACCGTACCTCAGCAAGGACGTCAACCGGGGCAACTCCTTTTTCCTTGGTCTATGGCATGGAGGCAGTCTTGCCGATTGAAGTCCAAATACCCTCTCTCCGGATAATGAAGGATGCAGATCTGAGCGAAGATGATTGGATCCAGACTCGACTTGATCAATTGAACCTAATTGACGAAAAGAGACTCACTGCTATTTGTCATGGTCAGACGTACCAAAAACGGATGATCAGGGCATTTAACAAGAAAGTCAGACCACAAGAGTATCAAGTTCGGGACCTGGTAATCAAGCGCATCATCCTTCCTCAAAGCGATCCCCGGGGCAAATGGACCCCTACATACGAAGGGCCATTTATGGTTAAACATGTGTTCTCAGGAGGAGCCATGATTCTAACCACCATGGATGGTGACGACCTTCCTCACCCCGCCAATGCAGACATAGTAAAAAGATACTACGCATGAATAAAAGACCCGCTAGGTTGACATACCTAGGCAAAAATAAGGGCTTCCCGGCGAACCAAAAGGGTTCGGGCAAAAATAAGGGATGAAATGAAAAAAAAATCTGTACACCCGGCAAGTCGAAAACCTGAAAAGGCGGCTTGGGCAAAAATGGGTATCCTGGTGGACTGAAAACCCGAAAGGGCGGTCCAGGCAAAAGTTAGGGATAAAGCGTAACACTATGTTTCATTGGATCACCTTGCATCCAGAATTCGGCATCGATCAATCAACTTCATCTTCAACTAAGCAGCAAAGTGATGAGACGCTTGAAGACATAAAGGCGATAGCAGAGTTGGAACCCAGTGGGAATATTATGCACATAGCTGTTTTGTTTCCTTTTCAAAATTGTATAAACTTTGTGTTATTCGGTGGCGTTCTCTTACTAGGACGTCGGCCTCTTGTACAAAAAACGCCTATTTTCAGGCAAACTTCAAAATCAATACAGATTCAATTTTCCAAATAAATTGCCAATTGTTTTTCCTTTTTCTATTTTGTCTTACGAAGAACGTCCAATGTTCATTTTTGATATATGCATTTGACATTAAATTGCTAATTCATAAATACTTGCATATGAAACAAAAGACTAATTACAGGTGACATCAGAAACAGGGGCAATGTAAAGTTGTCTGATGCAGTCTGGTTGCTTTGTCCGCTGAAGTACCAAGGTGGGTTCAACTGAAGAATGTGACCAAATTATCTCAACTCCCCGCAGAGTAAGACAAGATTCATCAATACTTTCCCCAAGTAGAGTTGGTTCCCTATCAATCCTGAAAAGGCACAATATTCCCCTAGCAAGTCAGCAATACTCTCCTCCAACAGAGTTAGTCTACGGTCAGCATGAAGGAAGTTATGTATCCCCAGAAGATATCAACATTCCCCAGCGGAGTATAGGCATTCATCAGCAAGCATCCCCGGCGGTCTTGACCTAAGATTGTTCCCCGGCGGAATATCAACACCCCAGTACAGTCTGAAAAGTTTCCCCAGGAAAGTGGAATTCTTATCCCCGGCTGGTCTTGAAGCTTATCCCCTGCAGAGTACGGACGTCTATCCCGAGCTTTATTCAAAGTTATTCCTCACAAGGGCTTATAACTGGGTTATCCTCAGCTAATTACCACGGAAGATCGCCCTCGGCAAAGTTCTTCCTATTCCCAGCGGAGTTCATCAAAGTTCCCCAACATAACTTATCAACGCAATCCCCAGCGGAGTTTATCATTATCATCCCCAGAGGAGTTTATCATTGTTATCCCCAGCGGAGTTCATCATTGAAATCCTCAGTGAAGCTCTCATCAAACTTCAGCAAAGTATCTCTTCCACAGAGCAATTCCCCGCAGAGTAATCTCTCCAACAAGTCTATTCCTCAACGGAGTCATCTTCTCCTACCGGTGTATTCTTGCAACCGTCATCCCCAGCGGAAACAAAGAGCTCTACTTTTCAACGTCAGCCCAGGATTTAATTCCATGGCCGATCGTCAAGGATTTATTTTCCTAGACGAAAATACATTCATAAACATTTCGCATTTCATACATCTTGCTTACATACATGATAAAGTGCATACGACACTATCTCATTTTGAACGTCATGACATCATGCATGTCATACATCATGACATTGCATACAACTGATGTTTTGCCTTTTCAGGGAAAAAGACAACCCAAAAGACAACTACTTTCAACTGTCACAATTCCAGATTCGATTCCTGTATCTACCCAGGGCACATCTGTGAGTGATCAGTTTCTAGATTCGATTCCTGTATCTAGCCAGGGCACATTTGAAGAGTTTGAAGATTCGATTCCTGTATCCAGCCAGGGCATATCTGTTGACGACTAATTCCAGATTCGATTCCTGTATCTAGCCAGGGCACATCTGAAGAGTTTGAAGATTTGATTCCTGTATCCAGCCAGGGCATATCTGTAGATGACTATTTCCAGATTCGATTCCTGTATCCAGCCAGGGCATATCTGTGAGCAACCGATTGTAGACTTGATTCCTGTATCTAGCCAGGGCATGTCTGCATGAGAAGATTGAAGATCAACACCTGTAACAAGCCAGGAAAACATCTGTCTTTCTCAAAATACACAAGTTCTCGCTAAGGAATCTCTTATGCGACCAACACTTCCAAATGGCATCTATAAGCCCATTCCCGACAAAGTTCTGTCACATCTCCAGATGGAATCTATAAGCCCATCTCCCTATCCACCATCTCTCCAAATG
This sequence comes from Vicia faba, assembly GCA_948472305.1. Taxonomy (NCBI): domain Eukaryota; kingdom Viridiplantae; phylum Streptophyta; class Magnoliopsida; order Fabales; family Fabaceae; genus Vicia; species Vicia faba. The sequence continues at coordinate 31,750 of CATIWC010000555.1, forward strand.
GCATATGTAAGCCCATTCCCGACATCACATTGCTGATACTCCAACATGCGAGTGCAAATTTCCGGGCACTCTAGTGTCCAATCTCCTTTTACCTTCGAGTCACGAAAGGAAAACTTGCCAATCTAACTCTTCAGGTTCAAGAAGATTGAACAGGGGCAACTGTTGTACCCCAAAATTTGCCCTCCCATTTCCTCAACATTTTCTCATCACAAGACCCTTGGAGCTCAAGGTCAATTAGGGTTTCCTCTGGTCAAGACTTCTCCTTGCACTGTTGACCCAAATTAGGGTTTGTGTTTGCACAAAGATGTTTTGACCTAAAATGCCTAAGATGACTTTCATGCTTCATGTTGGACTCCCAAGTTTATCCATACCAAGTTTCAAGCCTTGATTCCAACCTTTGCCCAGTCAATTGGACAGTTGACCTAGAAATCAGTTGTATTGGGGAAAAAGTCAACTGTGGCCAATTGACAGTCAAACCTCATGAAAATTGACCCACATCGACATTATGAACTCATATGGACCATTGGATCAAGTTTGGATCACAATTCCACAAGAAATTTGATCAAATCACCAAAAGGGCAAAATGGTCATTTTTAGGGTTTTGACTGCACAAAGGCAATTTTTGACTGTTTGACCTAGCCAATGGCAAATCAAGCTCACATATGGACTCAAGGACCCCATGGAATTGTTTTGACATGCTCAACAAGTTCAAAAGATCCCAAATACACAAGATTGACAGTTGAATTTCCCAGTCAATTGATCAATTTTGACTGTATACTGAAAAGTCAAACTTTGACTTTTTGGTCAAAATCAAGTGTCAAGATTCATTTTTCATCAAAACATGCCAAATCATGAAACTTGTTCATCAAGAAATCAAGAATTGCAAATTAGGGTTTGAAATGAAGATTTTTCATAACTTAGAATTTTTCTAAGTTATGAAAAAACCCTAATTTTTTCCTAACTTTGTCCCACTTTCTCACCAAGATTAATTTGGATTCAAGCAAAAGTCAAAACATGAAAGTTGTAGCCTATTGCAAAACCTACAACGTTGATTCACAAAGTTTTCCCAAAAGAAGCTTGTAGCTCAAGTTACAATTTTTGGAACAAGGGTACCAAACCATTCTTAACTTAGAGAAAATTTGACCTATTTTAGGCAAGGTTTTTACCTAACTTCAAGACCATTTTTCACATACTTCCCCTTGGAATTTCAATTTGCATTTCAAAGATGGATTGTAGTACACATTCCAAGCTTTCCAAAATGTCCAAGAACTCATCAAACAACCTCATGGTTAGGGAGAATCAAATTTGGCAAGTTGGGAAAAACTCACTTTGTTCATGACCAAGTTACATGTCCATAACCTTGCATTTTTGAACTCAGCATGCCTTAAGCTAGATTACAGGTCTTTTATCTCATCTACACTCCATAATTTAATGCCAATCCTTTGTGCCAAGGTGTTGTTCTATGATTTTGGACATTATATGCAAGATTAAGCCATTTTTAGATAAAGCATAATATCCGTTTTAGAAAAGTTGCACTTTGTGTCAATTAACAATCCAAGCAAGTACAGTGCAAATCTCTTTGGCACAAGTTTATGAGCTAATTACACTGATCAAGGCCAAGGTTTGCAGCACATTAGGGGGGCCTCTATCAGTCTAAAAACTCAAGTGGACATTTGTTGCTTAAAGTTGAAGAAAGCTAACATAACATAACACAACTCTCATCTCAGCTAACACAGGCTTAAGCAAACTTGTCAAACATTTTCTAAACATCCATTCTGAGCTAGAACACGAGCCAACCATCTCCAACATCCTCTCAAACATAGAATCACCCTCAAACTGCCAAAACAGGGGACCTGCTGCAGATTGAGTTCCATAGCTCAATCCTTTCATGCATTCTTGCTAAAATCACCTCAAACACATTCCACAACATCCCTTGAAGCTATTCCAAACCTCAAACACGACCTGTAACACTCCCAAGCAACATCACCATTTTCATTTTCTTGTTTTGCAGTTGAAGTTCCATAGCACGATTCTCTTGGTTTCAAGACAAAGTAAAGCTTGGAATAGCATCCCTGGACATCAAGGAAGCTGTACCAATCATCACCTTGCATTGAAGACACCTCCATCACCAGATACAACTCCAACTGAACAGGTAAGTTCATGAACTCGTATCTCTCTATCCAGGCATTGTTAGCTTTAGGTTTGTGAAGAAAATATGTCACATTCATAGCCCTGAGCATGCCCATGTAATTAGTTTTCATTTATATTATGTGTGCGGTGAGAATTTAATGTCTGAACATGGAACAAAAACTAGGTCAGGAATTGGGGGAGAAGAAATTCTCTCTCATCTTAGAGAGTTAAGTCAAGTTCTTTATATGTCTGGATTCGTCTTTTAATGCTCTACATTTTTCATGTTGTGAGTTTTGCTTGAAAGTCCAGGAATTGGGAGATAGAAAACGCGCGTGGATGGTTATTCAAACATGTTCTGAGGTTGACGATGAAGTCTTCTTGGGCTGGGCCTGAGTTGACTTTCTTTTTGCACCCTTTTGTTACTTTTAAACCCCCTTGGCCCATTATGCTTATTTTCATGATTTTTGACCTTTTCTTTTTTTGTCCTGACTTATTTATTTTTTCTCATAATATTAAAAATATAAAAATAATTTTTTAAACCATTTTTGTATTTATTAGGCATTTATTTGTTTAAATGGTTATTTGTACATAAATAAATATATAGACATACTTTTATTTAAAAAATACTAAAATAGTGCAAACACATTTTGTTTTCCATTTTTATTTTATTTTATCTTCTGAAAATATTTTATATAAAATATACTTTTTTTCATAAATATTAAATATTATTATTTTGTATATAGAATATATATTTAGTAAATAATACAAATACATACATATTTATTAGCATATTTAGAAAAAAATACAAAATATACACATTTTTATTTTTATTAATTTATTAATATTAAAAATACCTTTTTACAAATATACTTCATTTTTATTTTATTTTTGTACATAATTGATAAATATTTGTACATATTAAATAATTAATACATTATATTTAATAAATTAGGGTTTTGCCCTAAATACATAAAAAATCCAAAAAAATTGATACTTTTTATTTTTTGTTTATTTGACATATAAAAATACCTTTTTTCATACATATAAAAAAACATTTTTTTGCATCTTGCATATTTATTCTTATTTTATTTAATTATTGTACATTAATTAATTTGTATAATTCCCAATTTGATGTAATAGTCTAGGTTTAAATTCCTTGTCAAAATACCCCCATTTGAACATTTGTACCCCCCTTCCCATATTGTTTACCTTGGGATTTGGTAATTAACCGCTGATCCTCCAAATGGTTACTTATTTGGTTACTCGCAGGATCGATCAGATTGATCCTAGGACATAGGTTGATTTTGAAGTTTGATTAAATTGGATAAGGCTTTAAATAAAGAGGCTTTAAATAAAATAAAGAGGTTTCAAGTAAATTGCATGAAGGAAAGACTTGGTAAAATAAACAAGGCTTAAAGTAAAAGGCTTCGACAGGAATGTAAAGAGGAAAGCAAGTAAATTTCTGGAAAAGTAAATGACTTTGATTAATAAAGTTGGTGTTTCACACATACATTTCTCAACAATTCTTTCTCACACGCTGGGTACTCGAATCTATATGAGTGACTTTGTATAGAATTGTGAACACACGCGAGAAACTACATGACTACTATTATTTATACTAAAACATCCCAAGTAACCGTCGGGCAGTTACACTGCTTCAAGATCAATCCACTTGGCGCGTTCTCAACGTTCGACGCTCCAGATCTTTGCACGTTGCACTTGGTAACTGCTGGAAACCGTTTTCCCTCCAAACGCTTGAATTTCAAACTGCTCCACTCTGAACCATCGAACACCTTCGTCGAGAGACATCTTCGACGAGAAACTTCTTCGACGTCGAAGGCAACCAACTTCTCCCTTGGAAGAAATCTTCTAAGTACTTTGCCATCTTTCGACGGGCATTTCGACAGACTTAGCCAGTCGAAAACATCTTTCAGCTTTAATGGCTGACATTAATAAAACAAGGGTGTCGAATTTAGGAGCCAACAAATTGCCCCCCAAGAATGCCTTATTTCGACTCTGAAAGAAAAAGGCATTCTTTGAAACGCCATTCGACACCTGTCCTTTCACGCTTAGTCACAAATTAACTTGTGCACTTTTTGTTGTTTTCTACCAACCATTGGCAATCCCAAGAAAACCATCATTTATCCGTACCTAAGACGTCATGTCAGTACGGCGTGCAGTACCAAACGTCATTTCAGAATTTGTCATTATGACAATTCCCAAAACGAGGACGCACGCTGCGTCCCTCTATTTCTGCAGAACGGCTAAAACAACAGGGGGCTGCCACGCGTCCCACTATCTCCTGCAGGATTAAATGGCATTCAATGTCCTCATTTTTGGGGATTTTCCCCCACTACTATAAATAGCAGTAAGTACCCCATTGTGGGACTTTTTACGCCATCTAGCTTTCAGACTTCTCTATCTTCATACAAACTTGTTATCTTTGCAGAAACTTTTCCTCCTTCACTTCGTCTTCAACCTCATTTCAACCTCAACACTAACAATGGCATCTGGTTCCACTGCTCCTAGTGCTACCGCACCAACTGGAAACGCCAAACCTAAGATTTTCGTCACCGCTCCAGTGGTAACTGCTACGGGCCAACGAAGGGTCCCTGAACCCTTGGACATCGCCGTACGTGACGCTTACTCACACCACCTTATGATCCCGGTTGGATATTCCAACCAGATCTTTGCTATGTCTGGCCCCTTGTATCCAAGTATTTCTGAGGCCATGAAGATCAAGAGTTATTTTCCGGTAGTTGAGAAACTCAAACCGGTTGCATGCGCCAAGAAAGATGCTGAAGACAATGAAGACCCTGCGCATGAAAAAATCGACCTCCGCTTCTTCAACAGAGGTGTTAGGGCTTTCAGGTCAGGCCCTAGCCTTACTCCTGATTACGTTGCTTGGCTGGAAAAGATGGAAAAATGCCAAGCTTCGATCTGGAAAAAGATGGGGATTTTCGACCTGGTGATGCTGTCGAAGACATGTTTGAACTATTCTCCGGAGATGTTGATAGCTTCTCTGCTTTTCTGGGACTACTCCCACTTTACTTTCCATCTTCCCTGTGGGATGTTGACTCCTACACTCTTCGATGTGGCCGCTATCACTGGCCTTCGACCCACCGGGGACTACTTCGATCCGGAGGAGATGTCGGAGGACCAAATTGGATTCTCTGACACCAAACCAACCTATACCACTTTCATCAACCACTATCACGACAGGTCGACAGATACTGTGTCGGATGTCGAACACATAGCGTTTCTAGCCTTATGGCTGACTCGCTTTGTATTTTGCTCGAAGTCCTTACAGGTGACCAAAAAGATGGTCACTCTCGCCACTCAACTCCATCAGGGCCAGAATGTCTGTTTGGCAGAATTGATTCTGGCTAGCCTCTATGATTCGATCAGTAATGGGGCCACTCTTCTAAAAATTATCGAGAACAGGGCCAGTTTGCTACTTGCTGGGCCTTTTTGGCTGCTCCAACTGTGGCTCAATGCCACCTTCGAATCTTTCTTGCCTAAGAAGGTTCAAATAAATGAGCAGGCTCCAGAGATAGCGAACAGACGCGTCGAAGGAACCAGACTGGCTCTGTTGACGCCTATGGAAGATGGATTGGAGTTTCAGCAAACCTTCACCAACTTCGTTCTGATGTTTGCTCGAAGGAAGGAGTTTGCTTCAACTATGGCTCCGTTTGCTCGACGGAAGGTAGGCCCAGCATGGTTCACAAGGCCACATCCAAGGACGTCGAGTGGTCCTAATGTTGACGAACATACAATAATATGGGAGGCGTTCCTTACACCAAGGATCATGCCTCTTCGATTCAGGAGCTCTAAGACTCATTTGAGTCTGATTGCATACCAACCAAACCTGGTATCTCGCCAGTTTGGTATTATTCAAACCCTACCTTCTCCCATTTTTCCAAGAGAGAAGTGTATGTTGTACTTCTGCAATGATTACACCGAAGAAGCTGCCATTAAGCATATAGGAAGATATGCTGGTCGAACAGTTCTCTCGTTGTTTGACTACCAGCTCAACTTTCTTTGCTCACCATCCTTCGAGGAGTGGTGGAAAAGTTATTACGCTGAGGAGTTTTTCGACGAGAAGGACTTCGTGGATGAGCTTCAAAAATCTTTTGTCCTTGTGTTGGACAAAATAAAGAAATGTAAGTTCATCCTTTTACATTACTTTGTCTTTCTTTTCGACTGCTAGCCTGTTAACTTTTTATTTGCTTTCAGTTGTTCGAAAGCCTGTAGCCAAGAAGGCTACAGAAGGCCAACAGGGAGGAGGCCCTTCAACAAAACCTCCACCGCCGGCGAAGACTACAGCGCCGGCGAAGACTACCACCAACCAACAGGGGGAAGGCCCTTCGAAGAAGCCTTCTGTATCGGTAACCAGACTTTCATTTTTTTTTCTTCTGGCTTTCGATTTTTGACTTTCGATACAATTGCTAAGTCGAATTCCCATTGGTCTTTTAGGCACCTTCGCCCAAGAAACGGCCAGCACTGGTGGTCGAATCTGGGAGCGATGAAGAAAGTGATTCTCCTCCTGCTCCTCTAAAAAGGCGAAAGCTGACGAAGGACGCTCCTGTTCCTGCTCCTGCTCCTGAAGGTCGAACATTTAGAATAAAGGTTGCTGGGAGAAAGCCCAGGCCACCTCCAGTGATCATTGAGGAGCCAACGGAGGAGGAACTAAACGTTCTTCTCAACAAGCCTGTCGAAAGCGACAATTCCAGCCCTGGGGCTGAAGCTAACTTACAGGTAATCTTTTAAACCTTTTTATAACTTAGGTGTAGATACCTACATTCGATTATGTCTTTTTCGATCTCTAAAGATTCTTTTTCTTTCCTTTCTCAGGACACCACTGAGAGCTCACCACCAAGGACCTCTGAAACGCTGGAATCTGCTGAACTCAGCAGGCCACAAGAAAAAGGCTTGGAAACTGACGAAGCCCATACTGAAATAAATGAGGCCAATGCTGAGACGGTAGAAAAACCAGCGGAAGAACCTCAAACGGAAGAACAACATCCAGAAGGGGTTCAGGTGGTGGATCTGTCGAAAGAGAATCGTGAAGAAGGGGACCAAGGTAATGCTGGCGAAGAAAATCAAGGTGCTGCTGACGAAGAGAACCAAGGTGACACTGGCGAAGGGCACCAAGGTGACGCTAGCGAAGAGCACCAAGAAGACGCTGGTACTGCCCCAGTCCGAGTCGAAGGGCAACAAGTCGAGGCACCTAACACTCAGCAGCCTCAAACCCAAGACAATGCTGTTGCAAGGGTTGCTACCTCAACGAAGCACAGGTCGAAAGAGGACTTAGAACTCTTGAAACAAACTGACCCTGTTAGCTATCTCAACGCAATCATCGAGAGCAAGAGTTCGTCTGACGCTAGTCAGGAGGTTCCTACCCTGTCGGGGAAGTCCACTGAAACCTCTCCTCTTGATGAAGCTTTGGCGAAGGTTAAGGCCCAGTTTTTCAAGAAGGACTTGATGAAGGCTTTAGAGGGGGACCCCACTGCTCCATCATACTTGAGGGATGTTTTGAATGCTGTCGACTTGTTAGCTGTAGCTCCAGAAGTTTCAGGCTTGATCATGGAGTTACACTCTATGATTGATCAAGTCTCAGCAGATTACAGGCGCCAAAGGGGATTTAATAGTCAACTCGAGGTGTTATATGGCAAAAGCTCCTCTGCGTGGACTGCTGTTTCGGATACGACTTCTCGAATTGCGGAGTTGTCGAAGCAAAAAGCGTCTACGCAGGAAGAAGTCGATGCCATCGATCGAGAGAATGCTTCCTTTAGGGCACAAATCGAAGAAATAGAGGCGAAGATAAATGCCAACACTATACGCAAGGAGGAACTTCTTTCGACCGTCTCAGACACCGAGAGCCAAACTGAAATCAAACAAGGCCTGGAATTTGCTGAGAAGGCCCAAGGCTTCGACGCTCAGATTGCCAAACTGGTGCAGGAGAACGCCTGGTGCAAGAAAAGATTGGAGCTGCAGCAAGCCAAATACCTTCGACTTAAGGACTCTATTCCCTTTTGATTGATTCAGCTTTTGTAACCATATTTTGTAATCTATATTCGACAACATTGCCATCTTGGCTGAAATTTATAAAATTTCCATTTTGGCATTTTTATGGTTAACTTAGTCTTGTTCTTTTATTATTTTATTTTTATCTCTTGAAGTGTAGGTTTGTATTTTTTCAAATATTTACCATTTACTCTCAAGAGCCTTTTATCTTCACCTAACTCTTCGACTTCATAAGCTCCACCAGAAAAAGTTTGGATAACTCTGAATGGTCCTTCCCATTTGGGTGACCATTTCCCCATGCTTCGATCCCTTCGATCCATGGGAAGAATTACCTTCCAAACTAGTTCTTCAGGCAAAAATACCTTAGGTTTTACCTTTTTATTATAAGAGTCTTCTACTCTTTTCTTCTGAAGCCTGAGTAGGTCAAGAGAGCGCAATCTCTCTTCGTCTAAATCCACCAGTTCGTCTAACATCATGTTCCAATAAATTTCAGAAGGAATATCATAATGCCTCTGAACCCTTGCAGATTGAAGACAAATTTCTGCTGGCAACACTGCATCATGGCCAAAAGTTAGCCTATATGGTGTTGTACCTGTGGCTTCTTTTGGGGACGTTCGACAAGCCCACAGAATCTGGTCCAACGTCTTGTGCCAATTCTTTGGTTTCTTCCCAACATGCTTTTTTATCAAGCCAATCACTACTTTGTTAGCTGCTTCGACTTGACCATTCGCCTGTGCATAATAAGGCGTTGATGTTAGGAGTTTGAAACTTGTTTCCTGAGCAAATTCCTGCATCTTTCGACCAGTAAAAACTGATCCTTGATCAGTTGTTATTGTCTCAGGGATTCCATACCTAAAGATAATGTTCTTTTGAATAAATTCAATGACATTTTCTTGGTCTACATTGACTAAAGGGATAGCTTCGATCCACTTAGTAAAGTAATCAATGCCTACCAGTATGTATTTCTGACTCTTTGATGATGCTGGTCGAATCTCTCCAATGAGGTCCAACGCCCATCCTCTAAAGGGCCAAGGCTTCACTATCGAGTGAAGTTCGCTTGCTGGTACATGTTGGATGCCTGTATGGACTTGACACTCTTGACAACCTTTGGCGAACTCAACACAATCTTTCAGCATAGTGGGCCAATATAGTCCTTGTCGAAACAACAACCATTTCATCTTATGGCCTGCTTGGTGAGCCCCACATGCCCCAGCATGCGTAGTCGAAAGGGCTATGTATGCTTCAGTTTCACTTAAGCATTTTAGCAATACCCCTTCAGGCGTTTTCTTGAATAACTCATTACCCATGAGTACATAACTCAACGCCCTGTACTTTGTTTTTCGTTCTGTCGAAGCTCCTGGATTTTGAAGATAGTCCACAATGGGTTTCCTCCAATCTTGCTCTGACAAATTATCTATGAACGAAATCTCGAAGTTACTTTGATCAGCATATCCTAGTCTCGTCGATTCCAAGTCTGTTGGTGATAGACAAGTTGCTTTTATCTTTTCTCGAACTTCGATTGCTCTTTGTAATCTCGTTTTTGAAATCTTATACCCAAATGTAATCTGTGCCAAGTCATTGGCTATTTGATTTTCGACTCTGGGTATGTGTCGAATATTAACCGATTCAAATTTTTTCAATAAACGATTTGCTATCACAAAGTACATAATGAGATTCTCTCTTATGCATTTGTACTCCTTTGTGACTTGCTTAATGACTAACTCTGAGTCTCCCATTATTTCGACTCGAGTTGCCCCCAATTCCAACAATATTTCAAGGCCAGTAATTAGAGCTTCATACTCAGCCTCATTGTTCGAACAAGAACCTGATATTTTGTACTTGAATGTTGTTGGAATTTTATCTGGAGAAATAATCAAGACTCCTATCCCTGTTCCATCTTTATGGCTGGAACCATCGAAGTAGAATTTCCAAGGCTCTATCTCCACATAATTAATATCCTCGACTTGAATTGAGTGGTCGACTATGAAGTCTGCAACCACTTGTCCTTTTACTGCCTTAAGAGGCATAAAGGTCAAGGAGTATTCAGTTAATGCTAATGCCCACTTGCCAATTCGACTGTGCAAGATAGGTTTCGACAACATATACTTGAAAACATCAAAATGAGACGAAACATACACATCAACTGGTTTTATATATTGCTTGAGTTTTGTACAAGAGAAATACAGACATAGACACAATTTTTCAACTTCACTATATCTAGTTTCTGCATCGTTCAAAACTCTACTGAGATAATAAATGGGTCTTTCGACTCCATTCTCATCCTCTTGGGCTAACATGCTTCCCAGAGTTTTGTCGGATGCAGCTATGTACAATCTCATACTCCTATTGCTACAAGGAGGCACCAAAATAGGTGGCTTAGTGAGGTACCCTTTGATTTTGTCGAAGGCTTCTTGTTGCTCTTGCCCCCATTCGAACCCCTCTTTATTCAGTCGAAGTAAGGGTGAAAAGGCCTGAGCTTTCCCACTTAGATTAGATATAAACCTCCTTAAGAAATTTATCTTGCCTAAGAGGGATTGCAGTTCCTTCTTATTCGACGGCGCTTTCGCTTCCAAAATTGCCTTCGTCTTGTTCTGGTTGATTTCGATTCCTTTCTTGTGGACAACGAAGCCCAAGAAATCTCCAGCTTTCACACAGAACGCACACTTCAAAGGGTTCATCTTCAGACCATGTTCTCTCATTCTTTCGAATGATTGTCGAAGGTGGTCAACATGATTCTTCCTGGAAACAGATTTTATAACAATGTCATCAATATATACTTGCATAAAAGTGTTAATAAAATCATGGAAGATAGTATTCATTGCTCGCTGGTACGTTGCCCCAGCGTTCTTTAGGCCAAAAGGCATCACTACCCATTCGTAAGTGCCTAAGGCCCCAGGGCATCGAAAAGCTGTTTTCGACACATCCTCTTCAGCAATGAATATTTGATTATATCCTGAATAACCATCGAGCATACTCAGGTATTCATAGCCAGCGGCATAATCGACTAGCATTTCCGCCACAGGCATATGATATTCATCTTTGGGTGTGGCAGCATTCAAGTCTCTGAAATCTATGCACACCCTTAACGTACCATTTTTCTTAATTACTGGCACAATGTTTGCAATCCATTCGACATACCTTGTAACACGTATGAATTTGCATTTCAGCAGTCTTTCGACTTCCGTTTTGATCTTCGACAGTATTTCTGGAGCGAAGCGCCTTGGATTTTGCTTGATTGGCTTCATCCCAGGTTTGATTGGCAACTGAAGTTCTACCAATCCTCTGTCGAGACCAGGCATTTCGTCATAATCCCATGCAAAACAGTCTTTAAACTCTTTCAGCAATTGGATTACTTCCAACCTAAGTTCTGGATCGATTTTGGCGCTGATGTAAGTTGGCCTTTTCTCTGATCCTTCGCCTAAGTTGATTTCTTCTAAAGGATCTTGCCCTAACATTTTAATGTTGTTCGCCAGGGGGTCCTTTTCGAAGCCCAAAGGCTCATCGTCATAGATGGCGTCGAGCCTCTGTTCCTGCATTTCTTCCGGCATGATATCAGGGGGTTTTGGATCGAAATCCTTTCCTGGACCTGCAGCAGATAACTGTTGATCATTGGCCTGTGTGGCCATGTACTTCACTTCGGCTTCGAGAGCCGTTATCATCTTAGTTTCGGCTACATAAGCCGAAATTCGCTTCAAAGATTGTGACTCAGTCATTATCACTGAATTCACTTCCCCAACCAGTTGGTTGGATATCAGTTAACCCACTGAAGTCTATGTGGGACAAGTCTTCTCTGTCCCATTGGAAACCATGCTCAGGATGCAGGTATAGGGAACAAAAAGTGTTTGGCGCTGGCGCCATGTCGAAGTCAGGTGTTGGACATGGCCCTATGTGAGCCAAGTTCTTGTCGAAATCTGCCAGACCCAGGTGATTCACTTCGCTAAGGTAATAGCTTTGATCTGCCTCTATGTTTTCGACCATCCCATCTGGGCGCCATAGGAGCAGCCTCTGGTGCATTGATGATGGCACAGCTCCAACACCATGAATCCATTCACGGCCCAACAAAAGATTGTAGTTAGGTTTGGCCGATATGACCATAAACATCGTTGGTCGAAGGATAGACCCTACTTTGATATCTAGCTGGATCACTCCCATAGTGGTCCCTATGCCGCCCTCATAGTTCGACAAGACCATGTTGTGAGGCTTAATGTCCTCATCCCTTTTGCCAATTTTCCTTAGCATAGAGTGAGGAATAATGTTGATGGTTGCCCCACAATCCACCAATATTTTATTCACAGTAGTTTCTTCGAGTTTAGCCCTTATGAATAAAGGCTTGAGGTGATTTTTCATCGCCTCTGTAGGTGGCTCGAAGAACCCATTTTGTTCCTCAGTGGTGCCATTGTCCATGACAAAATAGCACACTGGCCTATGTTTGGCCATTTCCTGTTCCACTTCCCAGTCACTTGCTTCGACCTCTACCTGTCGATTGAATTCTCTGGGCAGCACTGAAACTATATTCACCATTATGTCCAAAGTATCATCAGACTCAGCATCGTCTTCGTCTTCGACTTCACTTTGGTTAGGCCAAACTAGCCTGTTGGTTACTGGCTCTCTTTCTAGAGGTTTCCTTTGCTTCCTTTGAGGAACATTCGAACTCGTTTCTGCCTTTGGTTCGTTGGCAGGCTCCCTTTCAGCTTTTCGTCTCCTTTGGTATCTCCTCCATTGAGATCGAGACATGGGATTTTTACCTTTGTAGTTGCTGGACACTTGTGCAACCTTAGGTGCAGCAACCTGAGGCTCTTTCTTTTGAGTCAAAGAGGAACCTCTTGGCACATCGAAAGAGTGCCATTTCTCCTCACTTGGCCTTTTTCGACCAGAGGTTTTGTACCAAGTGTCTACTGGCACATTTGTGGGAGGCCTAAAAGTCAATGGCCTCTTTTCTTGGTTTGAACCTCTTTGGGAGGCTCTTCTGGGATCATGTCGAAGATCAACATTTTCCCTTCTCTTATTCGCTGCTCTTACGCCTTGAATGTGCTCAGCAGCTTTCTTGTCAAAGATCGAACTGCATCTTGGACACAGCATCACCTCTGATTTCTTTTTCTGGCATCTTTGTAAAAAATCTGCCAAATTTTCATTTTCCCGAGGGAAAGCAGTCTTATTAGCTTGTTCTTGCCTCATGGCCTCTTCTGATGCTTTTGGGTCAGAAAGTTCGACCATGTTGATATTCATTGTATCTTTGTTAGCAAGAGTTAACTGCTTCATTTGTATCTCCAGATTCTCCGTCTGGCCTTGAACTGTGGCCAAGTGGGAACTGGGTTTTGGTCCAGCTTTGTGCTTCAGCGGTCTCCGACTTCGGGCTTTCGACCGCTTTCTGAACTGCTTCAATTGTCTTCCTGGATAAATTTCCAGAAAAACTGCCAAAGATTGGCATGTTGATGTGGTCCTTTGAGACTTCGACCATGGTAATTCCTGGCTTCTTCGACTGGCTCCTGGTTGCCTCTATCACGTTCACCTCAGAGGGCTCAGCATAGTGGGCTTCAGCCTGCAATGGATTTGAGTCGACAGCCATGGGGGATTTGTCAGCAAACTTGAATCTCCCTTCTTCGATAGCGTCTTGCACAAGATTCCTGAAAAGAAAACATTGAGAAGTTTTATGGCCCAAAAAATTATGATATTTGCAAAAACCTCTCTTCTTTCTTTGATCAAGAGGAGGCACTTTTACCCCTGGGGGTACTATCATTTGGCCATCTTTAACCAGCAAGTCGAATATTTCATCACATTTTGTGATGTCAAAATTATAAGTCTTTTTTGGGAACCTATCGTTGGTCCTTTCTGGACCAATGGGATTTTTCCCATTTGAGGGGACTAACAGTTTACAAGAGTATGGTGGCCCTTGTTTCAGTTCTGCTAAATCGACTTCTCCTTCTTCGACAGTTAAAGTATCGTCGAAGGATTCTGGATCTTCGTCATCCATCTCAACGTACGCTATCCTCTCTCTCTTGTGAGTTTTCGTTGCCTTTGCTTTTTCAGCTTTGAGGCGTTCTACCTGTCGAACTCTATCGGCCAGTTGGGCCATGTCTCTCAGGTATTGGGTGTCTAGCTTCTTCCTAATGGAATAATCTAAACCGCCTACGGCTATTTCGACTAGCTCATGTTCTGGCACTTGTGTAAAACATCTCGCCTTGAGCAGCCTAAACCTATTTAGATATTCGTCTATAGGTTCAGTGAAACGTCTCTTTACACTGGCCAATTCTTTCAGGCTTATCTTGGTTTGCCCCATGTAGAATTGTTCATGGAACAATCTTTCCAACTGGGTCCAGTGATGGATCGAATTGGGGGGCAGAGTCGTAAACCAAGTAAAAGCGTTCTTTGTTAAAGAACTTGGGAAGTACTTGATCCTTAGGTTTTCGTTATTCGAAATGTCACCTGCTTCGATCAAGTATCTCGCCACGTGCTCGACAGTAGATTCTGTCGTGTCCCCAGAGAACTTAGTAAATTTGGGGACTTTGCATCTAGGAGGTAAGTCTGTCTGTAACACGTACTCTGACAATGGAGATGTAAAGTTGGGCCTTCGAAAGCCCATGTTCATCCCATTCTGAGTCATGATCCTTTCAATCATGGTTGCCAGGTTGTTTTCCAAACCCATGTTTTGGTATTGGATATGCTGAACTACTTCGTCAGCATTTTGGTTTCTGTTAACTAACCTTACCTCTGGGGTTATTACCCTAGGTTCCTCGACAGGTTGCTCCAATCGTGCCCTAAGGTTTTCTTCGACAGGCTGTTGAGTCTGGTTGATGGTGGTTTCTTCCTCTAAAAATATCCCCTGATTTCCCCTTATTTGCGCCCGTTGGGGCTGTCGAATCGGTTGGGGTACTCCGAAGAAATCAGCCAAACGCGTCATTTGCGCTGTCACTTGCTGATTCGATTGAGTAGTGTTTTGTATTAGAGGGTTTAGCACCGTACTCAAAGTTTGTGCCAACATTTGCACCATATCATGGTTGCTTTCGTCCATTTGTTGCCTCAAGACTGCTGTCGAGGCATTTGTAAGGCCATGGGCTACTTGGGACGTTCCTCCTAAGAGTTGGGTCCTATTTCTATTCGCCATGCCTACTCCAGAGCCTTGGAGTGGCGAAGAGGCACTCACTAAAGGGTCTGAAAAAGTGGACGCAACATTCGTCAGGCTAGCCACTTCAGAAGTTGGCATACCATAAAGTGGCATAAATCCTGGTGGCGCTAAAGGCCTTGTGCCTAAATTTCCCCTTGGTGGGGGAGTTCCCAAAGGCATCCTGGGGCCCGTGAACGAAAGTAGTGGCCCCGTTGCTGTGACCGTTACTGCTGGTGTCGAACCAACAGTTGTCGCTTCACTTACGGTCGTACTAACCGTTGCTCCCACAGTCGTTTGTGGGATTTCGTTATTGTTTGGCGGATTCGCCATCTCTTCCCTTCTTCTGGCAGTATTGTTATTGTTAGTGTATATTCTACCACTTCTCAATAACATACAACACTCCTCGAAAAGATGAGATAATTTTCAACAATCAACACACTGTCCCACCGGGTGTGCCAATTTGTTTACCTTGGGATTTGGTAAACAACCGCTGATCCTCCAAATGGTTACTTATTTGGTTACTCGCAGGATCGATCAGATTGATCCTAGGACATAGGTTGATTTTGAAGTTTGATTAAATTGGATAAGGCTTTAAATAAAGAGGCTTTAAATAAAATAAAGAGGTTTCAAGTAAATTGCATGAAGGAAAGACTTGGTAAAATAAACAAGGCTTAAAGTAAAAGGCTTCGACAGGAATGTAAAGAGGAAAGCAAGTAAATTTCTGGAAAAGTAAATGACTTTGATTAATAAAGTTGGTGTTTCACACATACATTTCTCAACAATTCTTTCTCACACGCTGGGTACTCGAATCTATATGAGTGACTTTGTATAGAATTATGAACACACGCGAGAAACTACATGACTACTATTATTTATACTAAAACATCCCAAGTAACCGTCGGGCAGTTACACTGCTTCAAGATCAATCCACTTGGCGCGTTCACAACGTTCGACGCTCCAGATCTTTGCACGTTGCACTTGGTAACTGCTGGAAACCGTTTTCCCTCCAAACGCTTGAATTTCAAACTGCTCCACTCTGAACCATCGAACACCTTCGTCGAGAGACATCTTCGACGAGAAACTCCTTCGATGTCGAAGGCAACCAACTTCTCCCTTGGAAGAAATCTTCTAAGTACTTTGCCATCTTTCGACGGGCATTTCGACAGACTTAGCCAGTCGAAAACATCTTTCAGCTTTAATGGCTGACATTAATAAAACAAGGGTGTCGAATTTAGGAGCCAACACATATATTGTGTTGTAATAACTTAGGAACTTTATTTTTCGCACTTTAATGCTTTCTAATTATACCATGCTAGAATTAGGGTTTGTATGCAAAATCAATTAACCAAAGTAGTTTGACCTAATTTCAAAGATAAACAAGCATGAAAATGGACAACACTAATCACACTTGCACCCCTAGTGTATTCCACTTGTTGCCTTCAATAATGGGCCATATTGCATGTCAGGTCTCTTTGGGCAAAATAAACACAATTCAAATGATCATAGTCCCTCGATGACGCTTTCAAAAGTTGCCTAAAAAATGATCAAGTCCCTCCAAGGAAAAATTGCCCAAAGATACTTGGCACTATTGCAATTATGGTCTAAACGATGACCCGCGCCCGTCCCTTTCACATCCTAACACAAGATTGTCCACCAAATGCAATGGTGGAACAAAATTGTTAAAAGGGTTAAAAACATAGGAGAAATCTTTGAGAAATTTAGGAGTAGACAACCTCTTAGTTACTTGAATCAAACTTGCAAAACAAAACACTTGCCTATTTTTAAACCACACCTCACAACACTTTCAAAACAAACTTTCAAAAACATGGAAAACTTTTCAAAAGATATACACCTTTGTATATATCCCAACATGGATCATTACAAAGGTTGCCACCACATTGGCCTCTTTTCAAAACATTTTTCAAACCCACACACACAAAGCACCATTTCAAACAATTGAAAATTAAGGCAAGTTGATCTAAGCAAGTAACTAAGAGCCCATGGATAACCGTGGATAGAAAGGGTGCTAATACCTTCCCTTTCTATAATCTACTCCCCGAACCCAAGAAAACATCTCAAAGGTTTTTGCTGTGCTTTTTAACCTTTCCTTAGGATAAAATAAAAAGTCGGTGGCGACTCTTGCTCAACCGAAACATTTGCGAATACAAACGCAAAACCTCAAGTCAGTTCTCCCACTGTATCACACATCTATAATACCATAATACAATATGAATATAGTGAATAATTATACTACCGAGTCTCATTATATTATTTTATCTATTACGAATGTATATGAAATATGTGTCATTAATTAATAGTCTTTTAACATAGTTTTTTAGTGATGAAATAACCTAAAATTTGGTGATGGTGAAGAAGAAAACTATTGACATTATTTACATCTATTATACCATAATACAATATAAATATGGTGAATAAATGCTATCGAGTCTTATTATATTATTTTATATATTACGAATTTATATGAAATATGTGTCATTAATTAATAGTCTTTTAACATAGTTTCTTAGTGAAGAAGTAACTTAAAATTTGGTGACGAAGAAGAAGAAAACTATTGAAATATTTTCACATTTATTATACCATAATACAATATGAATATGTTGAATAAGTATAATATCAAGCCTCATTAAATAATTTTAATTATTACGAGAGTATATGAAATATGTGTCATTAATTTATAGTGTTTTAACATAGTTTCTTAATGATGAAGTAACCTAAAATTTTGTGATGGAGTAGAAGAAAACTATTGAAATTGTTTACATCTATTATACCATAATATAATATGAAAAAGGATTAAAAATATACTATCGAGCCTTATTATATGATATTATCTATAACAAATGTATATGAAATATGTGTCATTAATTTACGGTATTTTAACATAGTTTCTTAGTGATGAAGTAACCTAAAATTTGGTGAACGTGAAGAAGAAAACTAACGAAATTGTTTATATCTATTATACCATAATACAATATAGATATGGTTATTAAATATACTATCGAGCCTCATTATATTATTTTATCTATTACGAATTTATATGAAATATGTGTCATAAAATAATAGTCTTTTAACATAGTTTCTTAGTGATGAAGTAACCAAAAATTTGGTGATAGACATGAAGAAAACTATTGAAATTGTTTACAACTGTTATACCATAATACAATATAAATATGGTGAATAAATATACTATCGAGCATCATTATATAATTTTAATTATTAGAAAAGTTTATGAAATATGTGTCATTAACTAATAGTCTTTTAACAGAGTTTCTTAGTGATGAAGTAACCTAAAATTTGGTGATGTTGAAGAAAAAAACTACTGAAATTGTTTACAATTATTATACCATAATAAAATATGAATATGGTGAATAATTATACTACCGAGCCTCATTATATTATTTTATCTATTACAAATTTATATGAAATATGTGTCATTAATTAATAGTCTTTTAACATAGTTTCTTAGTGATGAAGTAACCTAAAATTTGGTGATGGTAAAGAAGAAAACTATGGAAATTATTTACATCTATTATACCATAATACAATATAAATATGGTAAATAGATATACTATCGAGTCTCATTATATTATTTTATCTATTACGAATTTATATGAAATATGTGTCATTAATTAATAGTCTTTTAACATAGTTTCTTAGTGAAGAAGTAACTTAAAATTTGGTGATGAAGAAGAAGAAAACTATTGAAATATTTTTACATTTATTATACCATAATACAATATGAATATGGTGAATAAGTATACTATCAAGCCTCATTACATAATTTTAATTATTACGAGAGTATATGAAATATGTGTCATTAATTTATAGTGTTTTAACATAGTTCCTTAATGATGAAGTAACCTAAAATTTTGTGATTGAGTAGAAGAAAACTATTGAAATTGTTTACATCTATTATACCATAATATAATATGAATATAGTGAATAAATATACTATCGAGCCTTATTATATGATTTTATCTATAAAAAATATATATTAAATATGTGTCATTAATTAACAGTATTTTAACATAGTTTCTTAGTGATGAAGTAACCTAAAACTTGGTGATCATGATGAAGAAAACTATTGAAATTGTTTATATCTATTATACCATAATACAATATAGATATGGTGATTAAATATACTATCGAGCCTCATTATATTATTTTATCTATTACGAATTTATATGAAATATGTGTCATTAAATAATAGTCTTTTAACGTAGTTTCTTAGTGATGTAGTAACTTAAAATTTGGTGATAGAGATGAAGAAAACTATTGAAATTGTTTACAACTGTTATACCATAATACAATATAAATATGGTGAATAAATATACTATCGAGCTTCATTATATAATTTTAATTATTAGAAAAATTTATGAAATATGTGTCATTAACTAATAGTCTTTTAACATAGTTTCTTAGTGATGAATTAACCTAAAATTTGGTGATGGTGAAGAAGAAAATTACTGAAATTCTTTACAACTATTATACCATGATACAATATGAATATGGTGAATAATTATACTACCGAGTCTCATTATATTACTTTATCTATAACGAATTTATATGAAATATGTGTCATTAATTAATAGTATTTTAACATAGTTTCTTAGTGATAAAGTAACCTAAAATTTGGTGATGGTGAAGAAGAAAACTATTGACATTATTTATATCTATTATACCATAATACAATATAAATATGGTGAATAAATATACAATCGAGTCTCATTATATTATTTTATATATTACGAATGTATATGAATATGTGTCATTAATTAATAGTCTTTTAACATAGTTTCTTAGTGATGCAGTAACCAAAAATTTGGTGATAGAGATGAAGAAAACTATTGAAATTGTTTACAACTGTTATACCATAATACAATATAAATATGGTGAATAAATATACTATCGGGCCTCATTATATAATTTTAACTATTAGAAAAATTTATGAAATATGTGTCATTAACTAATAGTCTTTTAACATAGTTTTTTAGTGATGAAGTAACCTAAAATTTGGTGATGATGAAGAAGAAAACTACTGAAATTGTTTACATCTATTATACCATAATACAATATGAATATGGTGATAATTATACTACCGAGCCTCATTATATTACTTTATCTATTACGAATATATATTAAATATGAGCCATTAATTAATAGTCTTTTAACATAGTTTCTTAGTGATGAAGTAATCTAAAATTTGGTGATGGTGAAGAAGAAAACTATTGAAATTATTTACATTTATTATACCATAATACAATATAAATATGGTGAATAAATATACTATCGAGCCTCATTATATTATTTTATCTATTACGAATGTATATGAAATATGTGTCATTAATTAATAGTCTTTTAACATAGTTTCTTAGTGAAGAAGTAACTTAAAATTTGGTGATGAAGAAGAAGAAAACTATTGAAATATTTTTACATTTATTATACCATAATACAATATGAATATGTTGAATAAGTATACTATCAAGCCTCATTACATAATTTTAATTATTACGAAAGTATATGAAATATGTGTCATTAATTTATAGTGTTTTAACATAGTTTCTTAATGATGAAGTAATCCAAAGTTTTATGATAGAGTAGAAAAAAACTATTGAAATTGTTTACATCTATTATACCATAATATAATATGAATAAGGATTATAAATATACTATCGAGCCTTATTATATGATTTTATCTATAACAAATGTATATGAAATATGTGTCATTAATTTACGGTATTTTAACATAGTTTCTTAGTGATTAAGTAACCTAAAACTTGGTGATCATGAAGAAGAAAACTATTGAAATAGTTTATATCTATTATAACATAATACAATATAGATATGGTGATTAAATATACCATCGAGCCTCATTATATTATATTATCTATTAAGAATTTATATGAAATATGTGTCATTAAATAATAGTCTTTTAACATAGTTTCTTAGTAATGAAGTAACCTAAAATTTGGTGATAGAGATGAAGAAAACTATTGAAATTGTTTACAACTGTTATACCGTAAAACAATATAAATATGGTGAATAAATATACTATCGAGCCTCATTATATAATTTTAATTATTAGAAAAATTTTATGAAATATGTGTCATTAACTAATAGTCTTTTAACATAGTTACTTAGTGATGAAGTAACCTAAAATTTGGTGATGTTGAAGAAAAAAACTACTGAAATTGTTTACAATTATTATACCATAATAAAATATGAATATGGTGAATAATTATACTACCGAGCCTCATTATATTATTTTATCTATTACAAATTTATATGAAATATGTGTCATTAATTAATAGTCTTTTAACATAGTTTTTTAGTGATGAAGTAACCTAAAATTTGGTGATGGTGAAGAAGAAAACTATTGACATTATTTACATCTATTATACCATAATACAATATAAATATGGTGAATAAATGCTATCGAGTCTCATTATATTATTTTATATATTACGAATTTATATGAAATATGTGTCATTAATTAATAGTCTTTTAACATAGTTTCTTAGTGAAGAAGTAACTTAAAATTTTGTGACGAAGAAGAAGAAAACTATTGAAATATTTTCACATTTATTATACCATAATACAATATGAATATGTTGAATAAGTATAATATCAAGCCTCATTAAATAATTTTAATTATTACGAGAGTATATGAAATATGTGTCATTAATTTATAGTGTTTTAACATAGTTTCTTAATGATGAAGTAACCTAAAATTTTGTGATGGAGTAGAAGAAAACTATTGAAATTGTTTACATCTATTATACCATAATATAATATGAATAAGGATTATAAATATACTATCGAGCCTTATTATATGATATTATCTATAACAAATGTATATGAAATATGTGTCATTAATTTACGGTATTTTAACATAGTTTCTTAGTGATGAAGTAACCTAAAATTTGGTGAACGTGAAGAAGAAAACTAACGAAATTGTTTATATCTATTATACCATAATACAATATAGATATGGTTATTAAATATACTATCGAGCCTCATTATATTATTTTATCTATTACGAATTTATATGAAATATGTGTCATAAAATAATAGTCTTTTAACATAGTTTCTTAGTGATGAAGTAACCTAAAATTTGGTGATAGACATGAAGAAAACTATTGAAATTGTTTACAACTGTTATACCATAATACAATATAAATATGGTGAATAAATATACTATCGAGCATCATTATATAATTTTAATTATTAGAAAAGTTTATGAAATATGTGTCATTAACTAATAGTCTTTTAACATAGTTTCTTAGTGATGAAATAACCTAAAATTTGGTGATGTTGAAGAAAAAAACTACTGAAATTGTTTACAATTATTATACCATAATAAAATATGAATATGGTGAATAATTATACTACCGAGCCTCATTATATTATTTTATCTATTACAAATTTATATGAAATTTGTGTCATTAATTAATAGTCTTTTAACATAGTTTCTTAGTGATGAAGTAACCTAAAATTTGGTGATGGTAAAGAAGAAAACTATGGAAATTATTTACATCTATTATACCATAATACAATATAAATATGGTAAATAGATATACTATCGAGTCTCATTATATTATTTTATCTATTACGAATTTATATGAAATATGTGTCATTAATTAATAGTCTTTTAACATCGTTTCTTAGTGAAGAAGTAACTTAAAATTTGGTGATGAAGAAGAAGAAAACTATTGAAATATTTTTACATTTATTATACCATAATACAATATGAATATGGTGAATAAGTATACTATCAAGCCTCATTACATAATTTTAATTATTACGAGAGTATATGAAATATGTGTCATTAATTTATAGTGTTTTAACATAGTTCCTTAATGATGAAGTAACCTAAAATTTTGTGATTGAGTAGAAGAAAACTATTGAAATTGTTTACATCTATTATACCATAATATAATATGAATATAGTGAATAAATATACTATCGAGCCTTATTATATGATTTTATCTATAAAAAATATATATTAAATATGTGTCATTAATTAACGGTATTTTAACATAGTTTCTGTTCTGGACTGGGCCCGACAGGCCCAAAAGCATTGCTGAGGCCCAGTCCAAAGGGACTTACTGAGGACCACGCCGAGCAAAGGGGTCACATCCGTGCCCGACATCCTGATGTCCAGCTCGACATCCCACTGTCCAACTCCAAGTGATGATGTCCAGCCCCACCTCTTGACGTCCAGCTCGACATCCTGCCGTTCAGTTCCACGTCCTGACGTCCAGCTCGACACCCCGCTGTCTAGCTCGACGTTTTGACGTCCAGCTCGACACCCTACTGTCCAGCTCGACGTTGTCTCGAGCATCCCAACTAGGGCAGACTCAGTCCACCGTTCCCCAACGATACTCCGGAAAAACCGCGTCTTCGTCCGCCCGCACTTCACGCAGCACATCCAGGAAGGGGACCACGTGCGGGTCCCCACTATCCACGTAGAACCTGGCAGTTCCTCCATTGGGCCAAATCCGCCCGGCCCAATGAAGGGACCTTGGCCCAGCGCTGGGGGCTATAAATACCCTCTGTTTCCAGAGGGTCAGGTATTCATCATTCTAACCTCAACTTGCTATTATCTGCTCGTACTCCCACTTACTTTAGCATCAGAGTGCCTTGCAGGTACCCCCCCCCCCCCACCTCGTTCAAAAAAGCTTTCTGCTCGGAGCCAGCCGTGACGGTCCATTTCTGATCAGGTCAGATCAGTGGCGCCGTCTGTGGGAAACAGCTTCCCCGTCTAACGAACAATTCTAAGGACCAAAGCTCAATTCAATTACCTGTCATGGCTGATCCAGCTCGCGAAGAGCAGCACGTCCATGTCGCCGATGCTAATAACGGTCCCGCGGACAAGAATGGACACCTCGACAATCCCGGTGATCCCGGCCACAATGCCATCCCTGTGACAACCGCCCCTGGACCTACCTCCCACAGGGACGGGGTTACTGCGTCGTCCTCTACGACCCCTCCAGCACTCGAAGACGACCCGGAAGCTCTCGCTTATCGCAGAGCTGCCCGGTTCTATGAAGTCCCAGTCCCCTCCGGAGCAGACGCCACGACTCAGGCACTGTTCGCGGCCATCAACCATACAAATTATCTCATATTCGCCCAAGGAGAAAGACTAAGGGCACTCGAAAATGATCGACGACCCCCGAGGAGGCATCAGAGGCCACCTTCTCCACCTCCTCGGGTCGAAGAAGTTCGACACCCTTCTCCCCCGCGGAGACACTACAGGGAGAACTCCAGGAGCCCCTCTCCCCGACCAAAGCAGAGGCGGCCCAACTATGAGAGACAGCCCGCTATTCCAGCCGGGGAACCCAGTCGCGACCCGTCAAGGCACGACAAGAGGCACCCCGGAGACGGGCGTGTGACCTTCAACCACCGAGCGTCACGCTCGAGGGAATCTCAGCACGATCATCGTGCCAGACACAACTACAGGACCCCTTCTCTTTCTCCGGAGAGGAGCGACGAGGACGACCCCCGCGGTCCCCTGTCGCAGGCCATCATGGATGCACCTATCCCCCCGGGCATGGAGAAGCCCCCACATCTGAAGGAGTATGACGGCGTAGCAGACCCGGTCGACCATATTGACGGGTTCGAAGCCATGCTTCACTATCATAATGTCGGGGGCCCATCAAGTGCCGTCTCTTCCTCACAACTCTCAGGAAGGCGGCCATGGACTGGTATAAAGGACTCGCCCCGGGCTCAATTACCTCGTGGCGGAACCTAAAGAACCAGTTCATTAGTTCCTTCACAGCTTCTCGGCGCCACCCGAAGACCGAGGCAGCCCTCGAGGCCATCATCCAAAGGCAGGATGAAACCTTGAGGGAATTCATCAACCGCTTCAACCGGGAAGCAATACAGGTCCCCTGCGCGGACCATATGAAAAGATATTTGCTGGAGAGGGGCCTCCTCCCCGGCACAGAATTCAGAAAAGCTGTGGGTATTGAGCCGCCTGCAACTTTTGACGCTCTCCTCGACAAAGCCCGAGCTTACATGGACTACAAGGAGAGAGAAGCTGCCAACAGGGCACGAGACTCCAGGGCTCGCGCTCCCAATCATGGCAGCAGCTCGCGACAAGACCCTCCTCCCCGACATACCGGGGAGAAAAGGAAGGAAGATCGACCCCGGGAGGTCCGGGAACAAAGGGGCCCCTCGGGCCGTTTCACCGAGTACACTCCGCTCATGGCTTCCCGCGAGCGTATTTTGGCGGAGTGTGCTAGCACAGATTTCAAAGACGGTGGCGTCAAGCGTCCCCGGCCTGCTCCTGCCAAGCCAGGGGCAGACAAAAATAAATACTGTCAATACCATAGGAGTCATGGTCATTTGACAGAGGACTGCGTCCACCTCAAGGACGCCATTGAAACCCTCATCAAAGGAGGGAGGCTCGCACAGTACAGGCGAAACGACGCTCCCCGTCGTGACGCCCATGAAGCTAAGGAGCCCGAAGAAGATGCCCGACCATCTGACGAGTCGGTACCAATCCAGACCGCCTTCTCGGTAACCAGGCCCGAGGATTTCGAAATTCCCGAGCTCCTGCAGGAGCCCCTGACGACACACAGCAGGTGAGAATACTTCCCCTCCGCCATGGTCATCAACGGGGGCGGGTTCAACGACCTCACCATCAATTCAGCCAAGAGGAAGTTGGACGAACTGGTCGACGCAGCTCCTCCAAAAACTGTGACGTTCGAAAGGGTGAAGGGCAGATCAGAGCCCATCACCTTCTACCTAGAAGAGCTCCCCGGCGGAGCCCCGAACGCAGTCATCCCCTTGCTGATAAGGGCAAAGATGGCCAATTTTGACGTGCATCGCATCCTGGTCGACGAAGGGAGTTCCGTCGACGTGATGTACAACCAGCTGTTCCGGACCTTGCAACTGGACGACTCACACCTCTCTCCGTATGTGGGTTCAGATCTTCAAGGCTTCAACGGCTCGACTTCCAAACCTTGGGGTTATGTCGAGCTCCTGGTGACGTTCGGGGAAGGAACGGCTACAAGACAGGTCAAGGTCCGCTTCCTCGTCATTGACTGCCCGTCCCTATAGAATTGCATCTTGGGGAGGCCGACATTGGCGGAGCTGACAGCGGTGCCCTCAACTGTCCATTTAAAAATGAAGTTCTATACCAAAAGGGCAAGGGTAGCCACCATCCAGGGAGACCTCGCCGCTGCCCGCAGGTGCTTCAACGCCGCTTCCAAGGGACGGGATACCGTCGACGTGGGGACCAGACCCACCAAGAAGACAAAGCAAGAGCCCGACAGAGCATCCCCCGAGGTAGAAGTTCAGAAGGCTCCACCAAAGGTCGACTCCATAGCCCTCGACGCCCGCTTCGACCAAGACGAGCCATCCAGCAGCGAGCAAATCCCACTCCGACCTATTCCGGACGGCGATTTTGAACTCGTTCCCCTCGGAGCAGACCCGACCAAGGGAGTGAAGATTGGCAAAGACCTCCCCGACTTGGCCAGGAAGCAAATCAAGGCCTGTCTGCGCGAGAATGCTGATCTCTTCGCCTGGAGCACTGCAGAGATGCCCGGACTCGACCCTGAGGTCGCCTGTCATCACCTCGCCATTGATCCAACCGCCAAGGCCGTAGTACAACGTAGGCGTAGGCAGTCTCCAGAAAAAACGGAGGCTGCTGAAAAAGCTGTAAAAGACCTCCTAGAGGCAAATTTTATTTCTGAAGCCCGGTACTCCACCTGGCTGTCAAATGTTGTACTTGTTAAAAAGAATAATGGAAAATGGAGAATGTGTGTTGACTATACCGACCTCAACCGGGCTTGCCCGAAGGATGCTTTTCCTCTACCTAACATTGACATGCTGGTCGACAATTCGGCCGGCTACAAGACTTTGTCGTTCATGGACGCTTACTCGGGATACAATCAAATCCCAATGGCTCTGGGCGACAAACGCTGCACAGCGTTCATGACCAACTCGAGCAACTATTACTACAACGTAATGCCCTTCGGACTGAAGAACGCCGGTGCAACTTACCAACGCATGATGAACAAAGTGTTCAACAAACAGATTGGCGACATGCTCGAGGTATATATGGACGATATGATCGTCAAATCCCGAGCAGACACCGATCACGCAGCCTATCTCAAGACAGTCTTCGCCCAAGCAAGACAGTGCAAAATGAGGTTCAACCCCGATAAGTGCACGTTCGGGGTCAAGGCAGGAAAATTCCTCGGATTCTATCTAACAGAACGAGGGATTGAAGCCAACCCCGACAAGTGTCGGGCGTTCTCCGACCTCCCGACACCAACGTCGAAAAAGTCGATATAAATCATGAACGGCATGTTGACGTCACTATCCCGCTTCGTCGCGAAGTCCGCTCAGCACGCACTTCCCTTCTTCAAGCTCCTTCGAAAGGAAGCAGCCTTCGAATGGAACGAGGAATGCGAGCACGCACTCCGCCATCTGAAGCAGAGCCTGTCTCAACCGCCCGTGTTGTCTCGACCAGATGACGATGAACCACTATACCTATACTTGGCAGTTTCAAACGAAGCCATCAGCGCAGCTCTTGTCCGCGAGACCTCTGACGGGCACAAACCTGTCTACTTCACGAGCAAAGCCTTACAAGGCCCCGAGAGCAGGTATCAACAGATAGAAAAGGTTGCTCTGGCCCTCGTCAACGCTGCGAGGAGGCTCAGACACTACTTTCTAGCTCACACCATCATCGTGCGAACCGATCAACCGGTGAGGCAACTCCTGGGTCGGCCAGATATGGCGGGCAGAATGCTGAAGTGGTCCTTGGAACTCTCCGAATTCGACATTCAGTACGAGAGCAGGAAGGCCCTGAAAGCACAAGCCTTGGCCGACTTCGTCGCGGAGATGACCACTAACGACATTCCCCCGGGGAAGGAACGCAAGTGGACAATCTTCGTCGACGGAGCCTCCAGCTCGTCCGGAAGCGGCGCAGGGATCCTCCTGGAAAACGAAGAAGGTGTGGTAATCGAGCACTCCTTGGTTCTCTCCTTCCCGACGTCAAATAACCAGGCAGAATACGAAGCCCTGCTCGCAGGACTGAGATTAGCCGAGGACCTAGGAGCCCGCGAAGTTCAAATTTACACCGACTCCCAGCTCGTCGCTTCTCAAGTGCAGGGAAGCTACCAGGCCAAAAATGACAACCTCATTGAGTACTTGAACTTAGTCAAAAAACACATGGCAAAGTTCGTACGCGCAGAAATTTCTCATGTTCCCCGCGAGCAAAACACGAGGGCGGACATATTGTCCAAACTCGCGAGCACACGAAAGAAGGGCGGGAATAAATCCGTCATCCAGGAATCTCTGGCGCGACCGAGCATCGAATCATCTTCGACTACGGTCGAGATCCACGCCATCGGGGATGCCACGTCTTGGATGACCCCGGTTTATAATTTCCTGACAAAGGGAGAACTCCCGTCGAACCAGGCCGAAGCTGCCATAATCAAGCGACGAGCATGTTCCTATGTTGTTCTCGAGCAGAAACTGTACCGAAGAGGATTCTCCATTCCCCTCCTGAAATGCATCGACGAGTCCGCCATCCCCGACGTACTGCGGGAGATACACGAAGGTATCAACGCCCAGCACATGGGCGGTAAATCCTTGGCAAGGAAAGCCCTCCGAGCAGGATACTACTGGCCGACGATGCAACAGGACGCCAAGGAACACGTGAAAAAATGTGACAAGTGCCAGAAGCACGGGGATATGCACCTCTCCCCCCCGCACGAGCTGAACACATTGTCGTCCCCATGGCCGTTCGCCTGGTGGGGCATGGACATCCTCGGACCCTTCGTACAAGGAACCTACCAGAACAAATTTCTAATCGTCGCCGTGGATTACTTCACGAAGTGGATCGAGGCCGAGACACTCGCAAAAATCACCTCACACAATATCCTCCGTTTCTACAAAAGAAACGTCCTCGCCAGATTCGGAATTCCGCGGGCCCTGGTGACCGACAACGGTACCCAGTTCACCGACCACGGGTTCCGAGACTTCGTCACCAAACTGGGGACCAAACAACATTTCACGTCGGTCGAGCACCCTCAGACCAACGGGCAAGCCGAAGCCGCGAACATAGTCATCCTCCGAGGGCTCAAGCGTCGACTCGGCGAAGCCAAAAGAGGATGGGTCGAGGAGCTCCACAGCGTCCTGTGGGCATACCGCACCACACCCCACTCAACGACGGGGGAAACACCGTTCCGACTGACCTACGGCACCGAAGCTGTCATCCCGGTCGAAATCATGGAGCCATCCCGACGAACGGAGGAACCCCTCGATGAAGAAATGAATGACGAAGCACTAAGGGATGAACTCGACCTAGTCGAGGAAATCCGATCGGGGGCTGCCCTGCGCGAAGCCACCCTGAAACAACGAGTGGCTCTACGCCACAATGACAAGGTCATCAAACGCGAGTTCGAAATAGGCAGCCTGGTACTATGCAGGAACCAGAAAGATTCCCGCGAAGGGAAGTTGGCCGCGAACTGGGAAGGACCTTACCGCGTCCACGGCACCACGGGTACCGGGGCGTACTACCTCGAGCAGTTAGACGGAGAGCCATTACCAAGACCCTGGAATGCTGCTAAGCTAAAGCAGTACTACAGTTAGAAACTATCAACACCTGGGACCCTCGACCAGCAGCACCCGCGCTCGGTCAACGAGGAGAAACGTCCAACTTCGTATAAGGCTAAGGTACAAGCCCGACATACGACCAAAATGGCACAACATCGCGCGGTAAACGATGACGATCGATAGTGCCCGACGTGGACAGCTATACCGAGCCCCACCGTCGTCGTACTCATAAGGCAGAACACCCAGCTCGCGATGGGAAGTTCACGCCAAAGGCGAATCGTCCCTAACGGGCTCCACGCCCGACTGAGCAACTTCGCTCCGAAAAGCCCGACATTCCACCAAGAATAACGGGCCATCTACAAGGGTCAAAAGAAAATCTCTCCCCTCGAGCACACCACTTAGGTGACTCTGGCCAATCGAAATAGGGCAGAGAACGCATACAAACGGAGGCGGGAAGACTCGCTCGCCAAATCAGAAGCCACTTACGGGCACTCCTCGGGCCCGTGACTTAGGCTAAAAATTCATGCAAATGTACGATTTCAAACAAGGGCAAAAAATCCAAAATGTAAAACAACATTGATATAAATGCCCAAAGGCGACAAAACAATAGTAAACCGACCAAGGAGGCCGGCGATGTTCATAACATACAATAAACGGGCACGCAGGCCCAAAGAATACAAATATCAAGGGCACGCAGGCCCACTATCCTACTCAGACTTCCACGGAATCATCATTGTCGGCGTTCGGAGAGTCGGGCGGAGGAACGATCACGCCATCTACAATCCGGTGTGTGTGACCGATACCCTCAGTGACCAGACCAGGGTTTAGCAAGGAGAGTTGACCGACCGCAGAATTGAACCCGTCCTCCAGGGCACCGACGCAGTCCACCTCGAGGAGCCGGATGTGGGCGACCAGCTCCATCCGACTCTTCAAAGCTACTATGTCCTCGGGCTCATCTTCGGCAGGTTGCAGGGCAGCATTCATTTCCTCGACCTGTTTACCCAAGCGTTCGACTTCGGCCGCCAGGCGATCCCTGTCTGCCCGAAGAAGCTCCCCTTCCTCAGTCAACTTCCCCGACTTCTCCTTCTCCAGGGTCAACATCTCCCTCTCAGCATCGAGCATCGCGGTCTGCTCTCGGAACATCCCCTCGGAGCGTTCCAGAGCGACCTTCAATTTCCGCGAGCTCGCGGTCAGCGCCGCCTTCTCCTGCTCGAGCTCTTCAACACGGGCATAATCCCCTCCATCCTCGGATAGCACCAAAGCCATTTCGGCCATTTTTACCAGCCCATCCACGCTGGCGGCCAGATACGCCTTCCGTTCCTCTTTACTCATCTTTTTTATGGCCTCAGCTTCATGGGCAACCACTGTCGGAGGGAATCGCTCGAAAAATCCCGCCTCTTCAAAACAAGGGGGGAAGGCGAAAGATCTAACAGCGCCGGAGTCCTCGCCGACAGTCGGACCACCTTCCACACGGGTCCTCTTCCTCTGCGTCAAAACGGCACTGGGGTCGATCTCCTCGACCTATGGATCCGACGCGGGTCCCGAGCTCGACGGCGAGTCCACCCTCACCGGCTGAGGAACATTTGGACTGGGTGGGGGACCCATCCTCGTCGCCTGTGGGGCCTTCACGACCCTCCTGCCCCGCCTCTGGTCGCAGGATAATTTCAAGAGCCTTTCATGTCGACTAGCCATCGTACCTGCACAAATAAAGGTCAGATCAGTGTCGAGCAAACTTCATAAATAAATGACGAACAAAGAATTTCAAGCAACAAACAACCTAACAGGCGGGCAGCCTGCCTGTATGTCGGGTACTCCACCAGCGCCTTGGTGTCAATCGGACGGGACTCGAACGTTGGGTAACCATCCTTGTCCAAGATATCATCCCCTTCCCGCGTGACCCATCGGGCGGGATGAAAACTGTCGACAAACCGGCAAAGAGCGCCGTACGCCTGCTCGTCTTCCGAGCACATATCCCCGGCGGCGGTATGGTAATAACCCGTCCCATGCTCGTAATGCCGGGACATCCAGTACACCGGGATTTTAGCCCTACGACCCAACACAGGGTTCCCATCGTCGCCCATCATCACATCCCCATCATCGTCGCTCACCGGCCCCTCCTCCTCGAAAAGGGAATTTAAAGCAGCGTCGGTAACTGGCCGTACCACGTACCACTTGTCTTTAAACCCCCTCACGGAGTCCATATACATCTTAAAGAGTCTCCTCAACTGCTTCAGGGAGACCCAACTATGTTTCCCTCCTCGGGACTGACGCTGCAGGTGAAATACCCGGAAGAAAAGAGGGATGGTCGCCCCGATCCTCAGGTAGCGACACGTCAACTCAAACGCCCGGATGAAGGCGAGAGAGTTTGGGTGTAGCTGGGACGGGGCCAGCTCCAAGTGCATAAAGACCCCGGCCTGAAAATCAGTGAATGGCAGCCGCAGCCCTAGGTCTTTGAACGCGATCTCATACATCGCGAGGCTGTAATTCGGATAAACCGAGCAAATCCTTGCCCGGGTTGACGGAACCATGACTACAAAGTTTTTCTGGAAGCTGGGCTGGTCTTGACCCTCTTCAATGACATCGAATGGATGTCGGTCGTCCCAGCTGTATACCGACGCTATCCCCCGCGGCTCGACGCCCACCCATTCCAGCAAAGGGTCGGTCACGGTATCAATCAGGGTGACCGACTCGTCGGCACTCTGTTCGTCACGGTCGCGGCGTCCAGAAGAGCTCGGCTCGTCCGCCATGGTTACCTGCAGAGCACGGGAAACCAGTCAGTTGAGCACGAAGTCCTACGCTCGACAAAATCATGTCGTCCCATACACGACTACATAAGTCCATTTTCCACGAATGGTTGCCTCCCCGACGTCCTGAACCCGGTGTTCTTCTTCAAACCAACTGCGCGACCACTCTCCAAGCATGTCGTCCCAAGGTATGAACATGACGAGCCGCACCATGAAGCCCACGGCCAAGACCATGAACATACCGGACGCGACCATGAATCAGGCGCCCTGGATCATGAAGACCCCGGGCAGCTCTGAAGTTTATCACCTAAAACTATGAATGTGCCGGCCACAAACATGCGTTTGCCGGTCCTAGACATGAATGTGTCGGGCTACGCATGAGTCCACCGGGCTAATCCCACGCGCACGGTCCTAAAACATCTACAAACGCCAGAAATCATGCATTCTAAGCAGAAAAGTGAAGAAGATAGATCACTTACTTGGATCAAAGAGTGAGATTTGGCTACGAAATGGAAGAATCTGTAACGGAAAGTCACAACGGGAGAAAGTCTGGGAGAGCAGCAGCAGAGAGAGCACAGAGAGCAGAAAACGTATTATGGGGCCCAAGGTTCCTATTTATAGTGATGACGTGGAATACCAAACGTCACCTCGGGCAACCACGGACTCCATCTCCTCGACGCGCTGCTCCCAACGCAATGATGACCCTACCCCCATAGGGTGGCGGTACAGTTCCCGAAAGATACCTCGTGTGCTCGACCGATGCGCCCGGTAAGGATCCTCCGCGCATCCACCACCGAGGAAGTCTCCGAGCACGACACGGGGAGGCCCCTCGAGGGCCCACACCTCTATCCCGGGTACGAGACCTCATAGAGGGAATAACTTGGGCTTAAGTCATGGCTCCTCGCAAAGAAACCACGACTTGGGGGGCTCCTGTTCTGGACTGGGCCCGACAGGCCCAAAAGCATTGCTGAGGCCCAGTCCAAAGGGACTTACTGAGGACCACGCCGAGCAAAGGGGTCACATCCGTGCCCGACATCCTGATGTCCAGCTCGACATCCCACTGTCCAACTCCAAGTGATGATGTCCAGCTCCACCTCTTGACGTCCAGCTCGACATCCTGCCGTTCAGTTCCACGTCCTGACGTCCAGCTCGACACCCCGCTGTCTAGCTCGACGTTCTGACGTCCAGCTCGACACCCTACTATCCAGCTCGACGTTGTCTCGAGCATCCCAACTAGGGCAGACTCAGTCCACCGTTCCCCAACGATACTCCGGAAAGACCGCGTCTTCGTCCGCCCGCACTTCACGCAGCACATCCAGGAAGGGGACCACGTGCGGGTCCCCACTACCCACGTAGAACCTGGCAGTTCCTCCATTGGGCCAAATCCGCCCGGCCCAATGAAGGGAAATTGGCCCAGCGCTGGGGGCTATAAATACCCTCTGTTTCCAGAGGGTCAGGTATTCATCATTCTAACCTCAACTTGCTATTATCTGCTCGTACTCCCACATACTTTAGCATCGGAGTGCCTTGCAGGTACCCCCCCACCTCGTTCAAAAAAGCTTTCTGCTCGGAGCCAGCCGTGACGGTCCATTTCTGATCAGGTCAGATCAGTTTCTTAGTGATGAAGTAACCTAAAACTTGGTGATCATGAAGAAGAAAACTATTGAAATTGTTTATATCTATTATACCATAATACAATATAGATATGATGATTAAATATACTATCGAGCCTCATTATATTATTTTATCTATTACGAATTTATATGAAATATGTGTCATTAAATAATAGTCTTTTAACGTAGTTTCTTAATGATGCAGTAACCTAAAATTTGGTGATAGAGATGAAGAAAACTATTGAAATTGTTTACAACTGTTATACCATAATACAATATAAATATGGTGAATAAATATACTATCGAGCCTCATTATATAATTTTAATTATTAGAAAAATTTATGAAATATGTGTCATTAACTAATAGTCTTTTAACATAGTTTCTTAGTGATGAATTAACCTAAAATTTGGTGATGGTGAAGAAGAAAATTACTGAAATTCTTTACAACTATTATACCATGATACAATATGAATATGGTGAATAATTATACTACCGAGTCTCATTATATTACTTTATCTATAACGAATTTATATGAAATATGTGTCATTAATTAATAGTATTTTAACATAGTTTCTTAGTGATGAAGTAACCTAAAATTTGGTGATGGTGAAGAAGAAAACTATTGACATTATTTACATCTATTATACCATAATACAATATAAATATGGTGAATAAATATACAATCGAGTCTCATTATATTATTTTATATATTACGAATGTATATGAATATGTGTCATTAATTAATAGTCTTTTAATATAGTTTCTTAGTGATGCAGTAACCAAAAATTTGGTGATAGAGATGAAGAAAACTATTGAAATTGTTTACAACTGTTATACCATAATACAATATAAATATGGTGAATAAATATACTATCGGGCCTCATTATATAATTTTAATTATTAGAAAAATTTATGAAATATGTGTCATTAACTAATAGTCTTTTAACATAGTTTTTTAGTGATGAAGTAACCTAAAATTTGGTGATGATGAAGACGAAAACTACTGAAATTGTTTACATCTATTATACCATAATACAATATGAATATGGTGATAATTATACTATCGAACCTCATTATATTACTTTATCTATTACGAATATATATTAAATATGAGCCATTAATTAATAGTCTTTTAACATAGTTTCTTAGTGATGAAGTAACTTAAAATTTGGTGATGGTGAAGAAGAAAACTATTGAAATTATTTACATTTATTATACCATAATACAATATAAATATGGTGAATAAATATACTATCGAGCCTCATTATATTATTTTATCTATTACGAATGTATATGAAATATGTCTCATTAATTAATAGTCTTTTAACATAGTTTCTTAGTGAAGAAGTAACTTAAAATTTGGTGACGAAGAAGAAGAAAACTATTGAAATATTTTTACATTTATTATACCATAATACAATATGAATATGTTGAATAAGTATACTATCAAGCCTCATTAAATAATTTTAATTATTACGAGAGTATATGAAATATGTGTCATTAATTTATAGTGTTTTAACATAGTTTCTTAATGATGAAGTAACCTAAAATTTTGTGATGGAGTAGAAGAAAACTATTGAAATTGTTTACATCTATTATACCATAATATAATATGAATAAGGATTATAAATATACTATCGAGCCTTATTATATGATTTTATCTATAACAAATGTATATGAAATATGTGTCATTAATTTACGGTATTTTAACATAGTTTCTTAGTGATTAAGTAACCTAAAACTTGGTGATCGTGAAGAAGAAAACTATTGAAATTGTTTATATCTATTATAACATAATACAATATAGATATGGTGATTAAATATACCATCGAGCCTCATTATATTATATTATCTATTAAGAATTTATATGAAATATGTGTCAATAAATAATAGTCTTTTAACATAGTTTCTTAGTGATGAAGTAACCTAAAATTTTGTGATAGACATGAAGAAAACTATTGAAATTGTTTACAACTGTTATACCGTAATACAATATAAATATGGTGAATAAATATACTATCGAGCCTCATTATATAATTTTAATTATTAGAAAAGTTTATGAAATATGTGTCATTAACTAATAGTCTTTTAACATAGTTTCTTAGTGATGAAGTAACCTAAAATATGGTGATGGTGAAGAAGAAAACTACTGAAATTGTTTACAATTATTATACCATGATACAATATGAATATGGTGAATAATTATACTACCGAGCCTCATTATATTATTTTATCTATTACGAATTTATATGAAATATGTGTCATTAATTAATAGTCTTTTAACATAGTTTCTTAGTGATGAAGTAACCTAAAATTTGGTGATGGTAAAGAAGAAAACTATGGAAATTATTTACATCTATTATACCATAATACAATATAAATATGGTGAATAAATATACTATCGAGTCTCATTATATTATTTTATCTATTACGAATTTATATAAAATATGTGTCATTAATTAATAGTCTTTTAACATAGTTTCTTAGTGAAGAAGTAACTTAAAATTTGGTGACGAAGAAGAAGAAAACTATTGAAATATTTTTACATTTATTATACCATAATACAATATGAATATGGTGAATAAGTATACTATCAAGCCTCGTTACATAATTTTAATTATTACGAGAGTATATGAAATATGTGTCATTAATTTATAGTGTTTTAACATAGTTCCTTAATGATGAAGTAACCTAAAATTTTGTGATTGAGTAGAAGAAAACTATTGAAATTGTTTACATCTATTATACCATAATATAATATAAATATAGTGAATAAATATACTATCAAGCCTTATTATATGATTTTATCTATAAAAAATATATATTAAATATGTGTCATTAATTAACAGTATTTTAACATAGTTTCTTAGTGATGAAGTAACCTAAAACTTGGTGATCATGAAGAAGAAAACTATTGAAATTGTTTATATCTATTATACCATAATACAATATAGAAATGGTGATTAAATATACTATCGAGCCTCATTATATTATTTTATCTATTACGAATTTATATGAAATATGTGTCATTAAATAATAGTCTTTTAACGTAGTTTCTTAGTGATGCAGTAACCTAAAATTTGGTGATAGAGATGAAGAAAACTATTGAAATTGTTTACAACTGTTATACCATAATACAATATAAATATGGTGAATAAATATACTATCGAGCCTCATTATATAATTTTAATTATTAGAAAAATTTATGAAATATGTGTCATTAACTAATAGTCTTTTAACATAGTTTCTTAGTGATGAATTAACCTAAAATTTGGTGATGGTGAAGAAGAAAATTACTGAAATTCTTTACAACTATTATACCATGATACAATATGAATATGGTGAATAATTATACTACCGAGTCTCATTATATTACTTTATCTATAACGAATTTATATGAAATATGTGTCATTAATTAATAGTATTTTAACATAGTTTCTTAGTGATGAAGTAACCTAAAATTTGGTGATGGTGAAGAAGAAAACTATTGACATTATTTACATCTATTATACCATAATACAATATAAATATGGTGAATAAATATACAATCGAGTCTCATTATATTATTTTATATATTACGAATGTATATGAATATGTGTCATTAATTAATAGTCTTTTAACATAGTTTCTTAGTGATGCAGTAACCAAAAATTTGGTGATAGAGATGAAGAAAACTATTGAAATTGTTTACAACTGTTATACCATAATACAATATAAATATGGTGAATAAATATACTATCGGGCATCATTATATAATTTTAACTATTAGAAAAATTTATGAAATATGTGTCATTAACTAATAGTCTTTTAACATAGTTTTTTAGTGATGAAGTAACCTAAAATTTGGTGATGATGAAGAAGAAAACTACTGAAATTGTTTACATCAATTATACCATAATACAATATGAATATGGTGATAATTATACTACCGAGCCTCATTATATTACTTTATCTATTACGAATATATATTAAATATGAGCCATTAATTATTAGTCTTTTAACATAGTTTCTTAGTGATGAAGTAACTTAAAATTTGGTGATGGTGAAGAAGAAAACTATTGAAATTATTTACATTTATTATACCATAATACAATATAAATATGGTGAATAAATATACTATCGAGCCTCATTATATTATTTTATCTATTACGAATGTATATGAAATATGTGTCATTAATTAATAGTCTTTTAACATAGTTTCTTAGTGAAGAAGTAACTTAAAATTTGGTGATGAAGAAGAAGAAAACTATTGAAATATTTTTACATTTATTATACCATAATACAATATGAATATGTTGAATAAGTATACTATCAAGCCTCATTACATAATTTTAATTATTACGAAAGTATATGAAATATGTGTCATTAATTTATAGTGTTTTAACATAGTTTCTTAATGATGAAGTAACCCAAAATTTTATGATAGAGTAGAAAAAAACTATTGAAATTGTTTACATCTATTATACCATAATATAATATGAATAAGGATTATAAATATACTATCGAGCCTTATTATATGATTTTATCTATAACAAATGTATATGAAATATGTGTCATTAATTTACGGTATTTTAACATAGTTTCTTAGTGATTAAGTAACCTAAAACTTGGTGATCGTGAAGAAGAAAACTATTGAAATTGTTTATATCTATTATAACATAATACAATATAGATATGGTGATTAAATATACCATCGATCCTCATTATATTATATTATCTATTAAGAATTTATATGAAATATGTGTCATTAAATAATAGTCTTTTAACATGGTTTCTTAGTAATGAAGTAACCTAAAATTTGGTGATAGAGATGAAGAAAACTATTGAAATTGTTTACAACTGTTATACCGTAATACAATATAAATATGGTGAATAAATATACTATCGAGCCTCATTATATAATTTTAATTATTAGAAAAATTTATGAAATATGTCTCATTAACTAATAGTCTTTTAACATAGTTTCTTAGTGATGAAGTAACCTAAAATTTGGTGATGTTGAAGAAAAAAACTACTGAAATTGTTTACAATTATTATACCATAATAAAATATGAATATGGTGAATAATTATACTACCGAGCCTCATTATATTATTTTATCTATTACAAATTTATATGAAATATGTGTCATAAATAATAGTCTTTTAACATAGTTTTTTAGTGATGAAGTAACCTAAAATTTGGTGATGATGAAGAAGAAAACTATTGACATTATTTACATCTATTATACCATAATACAATATAAATATGGTGAACAAATGCTATCGAGTCTCATTATATTATTTTATATTTTACGAATTTATATGAAATATGTGTCATTAATTAATAGTCTTTTAATATAGTTTCTTAGTGAAGAAGTAACTTAAAATTTGGTGACGAAGAAGAAGAAAACTATTGAAATATTTTCACATTTATTATACCATAATACAATATGAATATGTTGAATAAGTATAATATCAAGCCTCATTAAATAATTTTAATTATTACGAGAGTATATGAAATATGTGTCATTAATTTATAGTGTTTTAACATAGTTTCTTAATGATGAAGTAACCTAAAATTTTGTGATGGAGTAGAAGAAAACTATTGAAATTGTTTACATCTATTATACCATAATATAATATGAATAAGGATTATAAATATACTATCGAGCCTTATTATATGATATTATCTATAACAAATGTATATGAAATATGTGTCATTAATTTACGGTATTTTAACATAGTTTCTTAGTGATGAAGTAACCTAAAATTTGGTGAACGTGAAGAAGAAAACTAACGAAATTGTTTATATCTATTATACCATAATACAATATAGATATGGTTATTAAATATACTATCGAGCCTCATTATATTATTTTATCTATTACGAATTTATATGAAATATGTGTCATAAAATAATAGTCTTTTAACATAGTTTCTTAGTGATGAAGTAACCTAAAATTTGGTGATAGACATGAAGAAAACTATTGAAATTGTTTACAACTGTTATACCATAATACAATATAAATATGGTGAATAAATATACTATCGAGCATCATTATATAATTTTAATTATTAGAAAAGTTTATGAAATATGTGTCATTAACTAATAGTCTTTTAACATAGTTTCTTAGTGATGAAGTAACCTAAAATTTTGTGATGTTGAAGAAAAAAACTACTGAAATTGTTTACAATTATTATACCATAATAAAATATGAATATGGTGAATAATTATACTACCGAGCCTCATTATATTATTTTATCTATTACAAATTTATATGAAATATGTGTCATTAATTAATAGTCTTTTAACATAGTTTCTTAGTGATGAAGTAACCTAAAATTTGGTGATGGTAAAGAAGAAAACTATGGAAATTATTTACATCTATTATACCATAATACAATATAAATATGGTAAATAGATATACTATCGAGTCTCATTATATTATTTTATCTATTACGAATTTATATGAAATATGTGTCATTAATTAATAGTCTTTTAACATAGTTTCTTAGTGAATAAGTAACTTAAAATTTGGTGACGAAGAAGAAGAAAACTATTAAAATATTTTTACATTTATTATACCATAATACAATATGAATATGGTGAATAAGTATACTATCAAGCCTCATTACATAATTTTAATTATTACGAGAGTATATGAAATATGTGTCATTAATTTATAGTGTTTTAACATAGTTCCTTAATGATGAAGTAACCTAAAATTTTATGATTGAGTAGAAGAAAACTATTGAAATTGTTTACATCTATTATACCATAATATAATATGAATATAGTGAATAAATATACTATCGAGCCTTATTATATGATTTTATCTATAAAAAA
Organism: Vicia faba; assembly: GCA_948472305.1. Taxonomy (NCBI): domain Eukaryota; kingdom Viridiplantae; phylum Streptophyta; class Magnoliopsida; order Fabales; family Fabaceae; genus Vicia; species Vicia faba. The sequence goes on from CATIWC010000555.1 coordinate 72,786, forward strand.
TATATATTAAATATGTGTCATTAATTAACGGTATTTTAACATAGTTTCTTAGTGATGAAGTAACCTAAAACTTGGTGATCATGAAGAAGAAAACTATTGAAATTGTTTATATCTATTATACCATAATACAATATAGATATGGTGATTAAATATACTATCGAGCCTCATTATATTATTTTATCTATTACGAATTTATATGAAATATGTGTCCTTAAATAATAGTCTTTTAACGTAGTTTCTTAGTGATGCAGTAACCTAAAATTTGGTGATAGAGATGAAGAAAACTATTGAAATTGTTTACAACTGTTATACCATAATACAATATAAATATGGTGAATAAATATACTATCGAGCCTCATTATATAATTTTAATTATTAGAAAAATTTATGAAATATGTGTCATTAACTAATAGTCTTTTAACATAGTTTCTTAGTGATGAATTAACCTAAAATTTGGTGATGGTGAAGAAGAAAATTACTGAAATTCTTTACAACTATTATACCATGATACAATATGAATATGGTGAATAATTATACTACCGAGTCTCATTATATTACTTTATCTATAACGAATTTATATGAAATATGTGTCATTAATTAATAGTATTTTAACATAGTTTCTTAGTGATGAAGTAACCTAAAATTTGGTGATGGTGAAGAAGAAAACTATTGACATTATTTACATCTATTATACCATAATACAATATAAATATGGTGAATAAATATACAATCGAGTCTCATTATATTATTTTATATATTACGAATGTATATGAATATGTGTCATTAATTAATAGTCTTTTAACATAGTTTCTTAGTGATGCAGTAACCAAAAATTTGGTGATAGAGATGAAGAAAACTATTGAAATTGTTTACAACTGTTATACCATAATACAATATAAATATGGTGAATAAATATACTATCGGGCCTCATTATATAATTTTAACTATTAGAAAAATTTATGAAATATGTGTCATTAACTAATAGTCTTTTAACATAGTTTTTTAGTGATGAAGTAACCTAAAATTTGGTGATGATGAAGAAGAAAACTACTGAAATTGTTTACATCAATTATACCATAATACAATATGAATATGGTGATAATTATACTACCGAGCCTCATTATATTACTTTATCTATTACGAATATATATTAAATATGAGCCATTAATTAATAGTCTTTTAACATAGTTTCTTAGTGATGAAGTAACTTAAAATTTGGTGATGGTGAAGAAGAAAACTATTGAAATTATTTACATTTATTATACCATAATACAATATAAATATGGTGAATAAATATACTATCGAGCCTCATTATATTATTTTATCTATTACGAATGTATATGAAATATGTGTCATTAATTAATAGTCTTTTAACATAGTTTCTTAGTGAAGAAGTAACTTAAAATTTGGTGATGAAGAAGAAGAAAACTATTGAAATATTTTTACATTTATTATACCATAATACAATATGAATATGTTGAATAAGTATACTATCAAGCCTCATTACATAATTTTAATTATTACGAAAGTATATGAAATATGTGTCATTAATTTATAGTGTTTTAACATAGTTTCTTAATGATGAAGTAACCCAAAATTTTATGATAGAGTAGAAAAAAACTATTGAAATTGTTTACATCTATTATACCATAATATAATATGAATAAGGATTATAAATATACTATCGAGCCTTATTATATGATTTTATCTATAACAAATGTATATGAAATATGTGTCATTAATTTACGGTATTTTAACATAGTTTCTTAGTGATTAAGTAACCTAAAACTTGGTGATCGTGAAGAAGAAAACTATTGAAATTGTTTATATCTATTATAACATAATACAATATAGATATGGTGATTAAATATACCATCGAGCCTCATTATATTATATTATCTATTAAGAATTTATATGAAATATGTGTCATTAAATAATAGTCTTTTAACATGGTTTCTTAGTAATGAAGTAACCTAAAATTTGGTGATAGAGATGAAGAAAACTATTGAAATTGTTTACAACTGTTATACCGTAATACAATATAAATATGGTGAATAAATATACTATCGAGCCTCATTATATAATTTTAATTATTAGAAAAATTTATGAAATATGTCTCATTAACTAATAGTCTTTTAACATAGTTTCTTAGTGATGAAGTAACCTAAAATTTGGTGATGTTGAAGAAAAAAACTACTGAAATTGTTTACAATTATTATACCATAATAAAATATGAATATGGTGAATAATTATACTACCGAGCCTCATTATATTATTTTATCTATTACAAATTTATATGAAATATGTGTCATAAATAATAGTCTTTTAACATAGTTTTTTAGTGATGAAGTAACCTAAAATTTGGTGATGATGAAGAAGAAAACTATTGACATTATTTACATCTATTATACCATAATACAATATAAATATGGTGAACAAATGCTATCGAGTCTCATTATATTATTTTATATATTACGAATTTATATGAAATATGTGTCATTAATTAATAGTCTTTTAATATAGTTTCTTAGTGAAGAAGTAACTTAAAATTTGGTGACGAAGAAGAAGAAAACTATTGAAATATTTTCACATTTATTATACCATAATACAATATGAATATGTTGAATAAGTATAATATCAAGCCTCATTAAATAATTTTAATTATTACGAGAGTATATGAAATATGTGTCATTAATTTATAGTGTTTTAACATAGTTTCTTAATGATGAAGTAACCTAAAATTTTGTGATGGAGTAGAAGAAAACTATTGAAATTGTTTACATCTATTATACCATAATATAATATGAATAAGGATTATAAATATACTATCGAGCCTTATTATATGATATTATCTATAACAAATGTATATGAAATATGTGTCATTAATTTACGGTATTTTAACATAGTTTCTTAGTGATGAAGTAACCTAAAATTTGGTGAACGTGAAGAAGAAAACTAACGAAATTGTTTATATCTATTATACCATAATACAATATAGATATGGTTATTAAATATACTATCGAGCCTCATTATATTATTTTATCTATTACGAATTTATATGAAATATGTGTCATAAAATAATAGTCTTTTAACATAGTTTCTTAGTGATGAAGTAACCTAAAATTTGGTGATAGACATGAAGAAAACTATTGAAATTGTTTACAACTGTTATACCATAATACAATATAAATATGGTGAATAAATATACTATCGAGCATCATTATATAATTTTAATTATTAGAAAAGTTTATGAAATATGTGTCATTAACTAATAGTCTTTTAACATAGTTTCTTAGTGATGAAGTAACCTAAAATTTGGTGATGTTGAAGAAAAAAACTACTGAAATTGTTTACAATTATTATACCATAATAAAATATGAATATGGTGAATAATTATACTACCGAGCCTCATTATATTATTTTATCTATTACAAATTTATATGAAATATGTGTCATTAATTAATAGTCTTTTAACATAGTTTCTTAGTGATGAAGTAACCTAAAATTTGGTGATGGTAAAGAAGAAAACTATGGAAATTATTTACATCTATTATACCATAATACAATATAAATATGGTAAATAGATATACTATCGAGTCTCATTATATTATTTTATCTATTACGAATTTATATGAAATATGTGTCATTAATTAATAGTCTTTTAACATAGTTTCTTAGTGAAGAAGTAACTTAAAATTTGGTGACGAAGAAGAAGAAAACTATTAAAATATTTTTACATTTATTATACCATAATACAATATGAATATGGTGAATAAGTATACTATCAAGCCTCATTACATAATTTTAATTATTACGAGAGTATATGAAATATGTGTCATTAATTTATAGTGTTTTAACATAGTTCCTTAATGATGAAGTAACCTAAAATTTTGTGATTGAGTAGAAGAAAACTATTGAAATTGTTTACATCTATTATACCATAATATAATATGAATATAGTGAATAAATATACTATCGAGCCTTATTATATGATTTTATCTATAAAAAAATATATATTAAATATGTGTCATTAATTAACGGTATTTTAACATAGTTTCTTAGTGATGAAGTAACCTAAAACTTGGTGATCATGAAGAAGAAAACTATTGAAATTGTTTATATCTATTATACCATAATACAATATAGATATGGTGATTAAATATACTATCGAGCCTCATTATATTATTTTATCTATTACGAATTTATATGAAATATGTGTCATTAAATACTAGTCTTTTAACGTAGTTTCTTAGTGATGCAGTAACCTAAAATTTGGTGATAGAGATGAAGAAAACTATTGAAATTGTTTACAACTGTTATACCATAATACAATATAAATATGGTGAATAAATATACTATCGAGCCTCATTATATTATTTTATCTATTACGAATTTATATGAAATATGTGTCATAAAATAATAGTCTTTTAACATAGTTTCTTAATGAAGAAGTAACCTAAAATTTGGTGATAGACATGAAGAAAACTATTGAAATTTTTTACAACTGTTATACCATAATACAATATAAATATGGTGAATAAATATACTATCGAGCATCATTATATAATTTTAATTATTAGAAAAGTTTATGAAATATGTGTCATTAACTAATAGTCTTTTAACATAGTTTCTTAGTGATGAAGTAACCTAAAATATGGTGATGGTGAAGAAGAAAACTACTGAAATTGTTTACAATTATTATACCATGATACAATATGAATATGGTGAATAATTATACTACCGAGCCTCATTATATTATTTTATCTATTACGAATTTATATGAAATATGTGTCATTAATTAATAGTCTTTTAACATAGTTTCTTAGTGATGAAGTAACCTAAAATTTGGTGATGGTAAAGAAGAAAACTATGGAAATTATTTACATCTATTATACCATAATACAATATAAATATCGTGAATAAATATACTATCGAGTCTCATTATATTATTTTATCTATTACGAATTTATATAAAATATGTGTCATTAATTAATAGTCTTTTAACATAGTTTCTTAGTGAAGAAGTAACTTAAAATTTGGTGACGAAGAAGAAGAAAACTATTGAAATATTTTTACATTTATTATACCATAATACAATATGAATATTGTGAATAAGTATACTATCAAGCCTCATTACATAATTTTAATTATTACGAGAGTATATGAAATATGTGTCATTAATTTATAGTATTTTAACATAGTTCCTTAATGATGAAGTAACCTAAAATTTTGTGATTGAGTAGAAGAAAACTATTGAAATTGTTTACATCTATTATACCATAATATAATATAAATATAGTGAATAAATATACTATCGAGCCTTATTATATGATTTTATCTATAAAAAATATATATTAAATATGTGTCATTAATTAACAGTATTTTAACATAGTTTCTTAGTGATGAAGTAACCTAAAACTTGGTGATCATGAAGAAGAAAACTATTGAAATTGTTTATATCTATTATACCATAATACAATATAGATATGGTGATTAAATATACTATCGAGCCTCATTATATTATTTTATCTATTACGAATTTATATGAAATATGTGTCATTAAATAATAGTCTTTTAACGTAGTTTCTTAGTGATGCACTAACCTAAAATTTGGTGATAGAGATGAAGAAAACTATTGAAATTGTTTACAACTGTTATACCATAATACAATATAAATATGGTGAATAAATATACTATCGAGCCTCATTATATAATTTTAATTATTAGAAAAATTTATGAAATATGTGTCATTAACTAATAGTCTTTTAACATAGTTTCTTAGTGATGAATTAACCTAAAATTTGGTGATGGTGAAGAAGAAAATTACTGAAATTCTTTACAACTATTATACCATGATACAATATGAATATGGTGAATAATTATACTACCGAGTCTCATTATATTACTTTATCTATAACGAATTTATATGAAATATGTGTCATTAATTAATAGTATTTTAACATGGTTTCTTAGTGATGAAGTAACCTAAAATTTGGTGATGGTGAAGAAGAAAACTATTGACATTATTTACATCTATAATACCATAATACAATATAAATATGGTGAATAAATATACAATCGAGTCTCATTATATTATTTTATATATTACGAATGTATATGAATATGTGTCATTAATTAATAGTCTTTTAACATAGTTTCTTAGTGATGCAGTAACCAAAAATTTGGTGATAGAGATGAAGAAAACTATTGAAATTGTTTACAACTGTTATACCATAATACAATATAAATATGGTGAATAAATATACTATCGGGCCTCATTATATAATTTTAACTATTAGAAAAATTTATGAAATATGTGTCATTAACTAATAGTCTTTTAACATAGTTTTTTAGTGATGAAGTAACCTAAAATTTGGTGATGATGAAGAAGAAAACTACTGAAATTGTTTACATCTATTATACCATAATACAATATGAATATGGTGATAATTATACTACCGAGCCTCATTATATTACTTTATCTATTACGAATATATATTAAATATGAGCCATTAATTAATAGTCTTTTAACATAGTTTCTTAGTGATGAAGTAACTTAAAATTTGGTGATGGTGAAGAAGAAAACTATTGAAATTATATACATTTATTATACCATAATACAATATAAATATGGTGAATAAATATACTATCGAGCCTCATTATATTATTTTATCTATTACGAATGTATATGAAATATGTGTCATTAATTAATAGTCTTTTAACATAGTTTCTTAGTGAAGAAGTAACTTAAAATTTGGTGATGAAGAAGAAGAAAACTATTGAAATATTTTTACATTTATTATACCATAATACAATATGAATATGTTGAATAAGTATACTATCAAGCATCATTACATAATTTTAATTATTACGAAAGTATATGAAATATGTGTCATTAATTTATAGTGTTTTAACATAGTTTCTTAATGATGAAGTAACCCAAACTTTTATGATAGAGTAGAAAAAAACTATTGAAATTGTTTACATCTATTATACCATAATATAATATGAATAAGGATTATAAATATACTATCGAGCCTTATTATATGATTTTATCTATAACAAATGTATATGAAATATGTGTCATTAATTTACGGTATTTTAACATAGTTTCTTAGTGATGAAGTAACCTAAAACTTGGTGATCGTGAAGAAGAAAACTAACGAAATTGTTTATATCTATTATACCATAATACAATATAGATATGGTTATTAAATATACTATCGAGCTTTATTATATTATTTTATCTATTACGAATTTATATGAAATATGTGTCATAAAATAATAGTCTTTTAACATAGTTTCTTAGTGATGAAGTAACCTAAAATTTGGTGATAGACATGAAGAAAACTATTGAAATTGTTTACAACTGTTATACCATAATACAATATAAATATGGTGAATAAATATACTATCGAGCATCATTATATAATTTTAATTATTAGAAAAGTTTATGAAATATGTGTCATTAACTAATAGTCTTTTAACATAGTTTCTTAGTGATGAAGTAACCTAAAATTTGGTGATGTTGAAGAAAAAAACTACTGAAATTGTTTACAATTATTATACCATAATAAAATATGAATATGGTGAATAATTATACTACCGAGCCTCATTATATTATTTTATCTATTACAAATTTATATGAAATATGTGTCATTAATTAATAGTCTTTTAACATAGTTTCTTAGTGATGAAGTAACCTAAAATTTGGTGATGGTAAAGAAGAAAACTATGGAAATTATTTACATCTATTATACCATAATACAATATAAATATGGTAAATAGATATACTATCGAGTCTCATTATATTATTTTATCTATTACGAATTTATATGAAATATGTGTCATTAATTAATAGTCTTTTAACATAGTATCTTAGTGAAGAAGTAACTTAAAATTTGGTGATGAAGAAGAAGAAAACTATTGAAATATTTTTACATTTATTATACCATAATACAATATGAATATGGTGAATAAGTATACTATCAAGCCTCATTACATAATTTTAATTATTACGAGAGTATATGAAATATGTGTCATTAATTTATAGTGTTTTAACATAGTTCCTTAATGATGAAGTAACCTAAAATTTTGTGATTGAGTAGAAGAAAACTATTGAAATTGTTTACATCTATTATACCATAATATAATATGAATATAGTGAATAAATATACTATCGAGCCTTATTATATGATTTTATCTATAAAAAATATATATTAAATATGTGTCATTAATTAACGGTATTTTAGCATAGTTTCTTAGTGATGAAGTAACCTAAAACTTGGTGATCATGAAGAAGAAAACTATTGAAATTGTTTATATCTATTATACCATAATACAATATAGATATGGTGATTAAATATACTATCGAGCCTCATTATATTATTTTATCTATTACGAATTTATATGAAATATGTGTCATTAAATAATAGTCTTTTAACGTAGTTTCTTAATGAAGAAGTAACCTAAAATTTGGTGATAGAGATGAAGAAAACTATTGAAATTGTTTACAACTGTTATACCATAATACAATATAAATATGGTGAATAAATATACTATCGAGCCTCATTATATAATTTTAATTATTAGAAAAATTTATGAAATATGTGTCATTAACTAATAGTCTTTTAACATAGTTTCTTAGTGATGAATTAACCTAAAATTTGGTGATGGTGAAGAAGAAAATTACTGAAATTCTTTACAACTATTATACCATGATACAATATGAATATGGTGAATAATTATACTACCGAGTCTCATTATATTACTTTATCTATAACGAATTTATATGAAATATGTGTCATTAATTAATAGTATTTTAACATAGTTTCTTAGTGATGAAGTAACCTAAAATTTGGTGATGGTGAAGAAGAAAACTATTGACATTATTTACATCTATTATACCATAATACAATATAAATATGGTGAATAAATATACAATCGAGTCTCATTATATTATTTTATATATTACGAATGTATATGAATATGTGTCATTAATTAATAGTCTTTTAACATAGTTTCTTAGTGATGCAATAACCAAAAATTTGGTGATAGAGATGAAGAAAACTATTGAAATTGTTTACAACTGTTATACCATAATACAATATAAATATGGTGAATAAATATACTATCGGGCCTCATTATATAATTTTAACTATTAGAAAAATTTATGAAATATGTGTCATTAACTAATAGTCTTTTAACATAGTTTTTTAGTGATGAAGTAACCTAAAATTTGGTGATGATGAAGAAGAAAACTACTGAAATTGTTTACATCTATTATACCATAATACAATATGAATATGGTGATAATTATACTACCGAGCCTCATTATATTACTTTATCTATTACGAATATATATTAAATATGAGCCATTAATTAATAGTCTTTTAACATAGTTTCTTAGTGATGAAGTAACTTAAAATTTGGTGATGGTGAAGAAGAAAACTATTGAAATTATTTACATTTATTATACCATAATACAATATAAATATGGTGAATAAATATACTATCGAGCCTCATTATATTATTTTATCTATTACGAATGTATATGAAATATGTGTCATTAATTAATAGTCTTTTAACATAGTTTCTTAGTGAAGAAGTAACTTAAAATTTGGTGATGAAGACGAAGAAAACTATTGAAATATTTTTACATTTATTATACCATAATACAATATGAATATGTTGAATAAGTATACTATCAAGCCTCATTACATAATTTTAATTATTACGAAAGTATATGAAATATGTGTCATTAATTTATAGTGTTTTAACATAGTTTCTTAATGATGAAGTAACCCAAAATTTTATGATAGAGTAGAAAAAAACTATTGAAATTGTTTACATCTATTATACCATAATATAATATGAATAAGGATTATAAATATACTATCGAGCCTTATTATATGATTTTATCTATAACAAATGTATATGAAATATGTGTCATTAATTTACGGTATTTTAACATAGTTTCTTAGTGATTAAGTAACCTAAAACTTGGTGATTGTGAAGAAGAAAACTATTGAAATTGTTTATATCTATTATAACATAATACAATATAGATATGGTGATTAAATATACCATCGAGCCTCATTATATTATATTATCTATTAAGAATTTATATGAAATATGTGTCATTAAATAATAGTCTTTTAACATAGTTTCTTAGTAATGAATTAACCTAAAATTTGGTGATAGAGATGAAGAAAACTATTGAAATTGTTTACAACTGTTATACCGTAATACAATATAAATATGGTAAATAAATATACTATCGAGCCTCATTATATAATTTTAATTCTTAGAAAAATTTATGAAATATGTGTCATTAACTAATAGTCTTTTAACATAGTTTCTTAGTGATGAAGTAACCTAAAATTTGGTGATGTTGAAGAAAAAAACTACTGAAATTGTTTACAATTATTATACCATAATAAAATATGAATATGGTGAATAATTATACTACCGAGCCTCATTATATTATTTTATCTATTACAAATTTATATGAAATATGTGTCATTAATTAATAGTCTTTTAACATAGTTTCTTAGTGATGAAGTAACCTAAAATTTGGTGATGGTAAAGAAGAAAACTATGGAAATTATTTACATCTATTATACCATAATACAATATAAATATGGTAAATAAATATACTATCGAGTCTCATTATATTATTTTATCTATTACGAATTTATATGAAATATGTGTCATTAATTAATAGTCTTTTAACATAGTTTCTTAGTGAAGAAGTAACTTAAAATTTGGTGATGAAGAAGAAGAAAACTATTGAAATATTTTTACATTTATTATACCATAATACAATATGAATATGGTGAATAAGTATACTATCAAGCCTCATTACATAATTTTAATTATTACGAGAGTATATGAAATATGTGTCATTAATTTATAGTGTTTTAACATAGTTCCTTAATGATGAAGTAACCTAAAATTTTGTGATTGAGTAGAAGAAAACTATTGAAATTGTTTACATCTATTATACCATAATATAATATGAATATAGTGAATAAATATACTATCGAGCCTTATTATATGATTTTATCTATAAAAAATATATATTAAATATGTGTCATTAATTAACGGTATTTTAACATAGTTTCTTAATGATGAAAGAACCTAAAACTTGGTGATCATGAAGAAGAAAACTATTGAAATTGTTTATATCTATTATACCATAATACAATATAGATATGGTGATTAAATATAATATCGAGCCTCATTATATTATTTTATCTATTACGAATTTATATGAAATATGTGTCATTAAATAATAGTCTTTTAACATAGTTTCTTAGTGATGCAGTAACCTAAAATTTGGTGATAGAGATGAAGAAAACTATTGAAATTGTTTACAACTGTTATACCATAATACAATATAAATATGGTGAATAAATATACTATCGAGCCTCATTATATAATTTTAATTATTAGAAAAATTTATGAAATATGTTTCATTAACTAATAGTCTTTTAACATAGTTTCTTAGTGATGAATTAACCTAAAATTTGGTGATGGTGAAGAAGAAAATTACTGAAATTCTTTACAACTATTATACCATGATACAATATGAATATGGTGAATAATTATACTACCGAGTCTCATTATATTACTTTATCTATTACGAATTTATATGAAATATGTGTCATTAATTAATAGTATTTTAACATAGTTTCTTAGTGATGAAGTAACCTAAAATTTGGTGATGGTGAAGAAGAAAACTATTGACATTATTTACATCTATTATACCATAATACAATATAAATATGGTGAATAAATATACAATCGAGTCTCATTATATTATTTTATATATTACGAATGTATATGAATATGTGTCATTAATTAATAGTCTTTTAACATAGTTTCTTAGTGATGCAGTAACCAAAAATTTGGTGATAGAGATGAAGAAAACTATTGAAATTGTTTACAACTGTTATACCATAATACAATATAAATATGGTGAATAAATATACTATCGGGCCTCATTATATAATTTTAATTATTAGAAAAATTTATGAAATATGTGTCATTAACTAATAGTCTTTTAACATAGTTTTTTAGTGATGAAGTAACCTAAAATTTGGTGATGATGAAGAAGAAAACTACTGAAATTGTTTACATCTATTATACCATAATACAATATGAATATGGTGATAATTATACTACCGAGCCTCATTATATTACTTTATCTATTACGAATATATATTAAATATGAGCCATTAATTAATAGTCTTTTAACATAGTTTCTTAGTGATGAAGTAACTTAAAATTTGGTGATGGTGAAGAAGAAAACTATTGAAATTATTTACATTTATTGTACCATAATACAATATAAATATGGTGAATAAATATACTATCGAGCCTCATTATATTATTTTATCTATTACGAATGTATATTAAATATGTGTCATTAATTAATAGTCTTTTAACATAGTTTCTTAGTGAAGAAGTAACTTAAAATTTGGTGATGAAGAAGAAGAAAACTATTGAAATATTTTTACATTTATTATACCATAATACAATATGAATATGTTGAATAAGTATACTATCAAGCCTCATTACATAATTTTAATTATTACGAAAGTATATGAAATATGTGTCATTAATTTATAGTGTTTTAACATAGTTTCTTAATGATGAAGTAACCCAAAATTTTATGATAGAGTAGAAAAAAACTATTGAAATTGTTTACATCTATTATACCATAATATAATATGAATAAGGATTATAAATATACTATCGAGCCTTAATATATTATTTTATCTATAACAAATGTATATGAAATATGTGTCATTAATTTACGGTATTTTAACATAGTTTCTTAGTGATTAAGTAACCTAAAACTTGGTGATCGTGAAGAAGAAAACTACTGAAATTGTTTATATCTATTATAACATAATACAATATAGATATGGTGATTAAATATACCATCGAGCCTCATTATATTATATTATCTATTAAGAATTTATATGAAATATGTGTCATTAAATAATAGTCTTTTAACATAGTTTCTTAGTAATGAAGTAACCTAAAATTTGGTGATAGAGATGAAGAAAACTATTGAAATTGTTTACAACTGTTATACCGTAATACAATATAAATATGGTGAATAAATATACTATCGAGCCTCATTATATAATTTTAATTATTAGAAAAATTTATGAAATATGTGTCATTAACTAATAGTCTTTTAATATAGTTTCTTAGTGATGAAGTAACCTAAAATTTGGTGATGGTGAAGAAGAAAATTACTGAAATTCTTTAAATCTATTATACCATGATACAATATGAATATGGTGAATAATTATACTACCGAGTCTCATTATATTACTTTATCTATTACGAATGTATATGAAATATTTGTCATTAATTAATAGTCTTTTAACATAGTTTCTTAGTGATGAAGTAACCTAAAATTTGGTGATGATGAAGAAGATAACTATTGACATTATTTACATCTATTATACCATAATACAATATAAATATGGTGATTAAATATACTATCGAGTCTCATTATATTATTTTATATATTACGAATGTGTATGAATATGTGTCATTAATTAATAGTCTTTTAACATAGTTTCTTAGTGAAGAAGTAACTTAAAATTTGGTGATGAAGAAAAAGAAAACTATTGAAATATTTTCACATTTATTATACCATAATACAATATGAATATGTTGAATAAGTATAATATCAAGCCTCATTACATAATTTTAATTATTACGAGAGTATATGAAATATGTGTCATTAATTTGTAGTGTTTTAACATAGTTTCATAGTGATGAAGTAACCTAAAATTTTATGATGGAGAAGAAGAAAACTATTGAAATTGTTTACATCTATTATACTATAATATAATATGAATATGGTGAATAAATATACTATCGAGCCTAATTATATGACTTTATCTATAACAAATGTATATTAAATATGTGTCATTAATTAACGGTATTTTAACATAGTTTCTTAGTGATGAAGTAACCTAAAATTTGGTGAACGTGAAGAAGAAAACTATTGAAATTGTTTATATCTATTATACCGTAATACAATATAGATATGGTTATTAAATTTACTATCGAGCCTCATTATATTATTTTATCTATTACGAATTTATATGAAATATGTGTCATAAAATAATAGTCTTTTAACATAGTTTCTTAGTGATGAAGTAACCTAAAATTTGGTGATAGACATGAAGAAAATTATTGAAATTGTTTACAACTGTTATACCGTAATACAATATAAATATGGTGAATAAATATACTATCGAGCATCATTATATAATTTTAATTATTAGAAAAGTTTATGAAATATGTGTCATTAACTAATAGTCTTTTAAAATAGTTTCTTAGTGATGAAGTAACCTAAAATATGGTGATGGTGAAGAAGAAAACTACTGAAATTGTTTACAATTATTATACCATGATACAATATGAATATGGTGAATAATTATACTACCGAGCCTCATTATATTACTTTATCTATTACGAATGTATATGAAATATGTGTCATTAATTAATAGTCTTTTAACATATTTTCTTAGTGATAAAGTAACCTAAAATTTGGTGATGGTGAAGAAGAAAACTATTGAAATTATTTACATCTATTATACCATAATACAATATAAATATGGTGAATAAATATACTATCGAGCCTCATTATATTATTTTATCTATTACGAATGTATATGAAATATGCGTCATTAATTAATAGTCTTTTAACATGGTTTCTTAGTGAAGAAGTAACTTAAAATTTGGTGATGAAGAACAAGAAAACTATTGAAGTATTTTTACATTTATTATATCATAATACAATATGAATATGTTGAATAAGTATACTATCAAGCCTCATTACATAATTTTAATTATTACAAAAGTATATGAAATATGTGTCATTAATTTTTAGTTTTTTACATAGTTTCTTAATGATGAAGTAACCTAAAATTTTGTGATGGAGTAGAAGAAAACTATTGAAATTGTTTACATGTATTATACCATAATATAATATGAATAAGGATTATAAATATACTATCGAGCCTTATTATATGATTTTATCTATAACAAATGTATATGAAATATGTGTCATTAATTTACGGTATTTTAACATAGTTTCTTAGTGATGAAGTAACCTAAAATTTGGTGAACTTGAAGAAGAAAACTATCGAAATTGTTTATATCTATTATACCATAATACAATATAGATATGGTTATTAAATATACTATCGAGCCTCATTATATTATTTTATCTATTACGAATTTATATGAAATATGTGTCATAAAATAATAGTCTTTTAACATAGTTTCTTAATGAAGAAGTAACCTAAAATTTGGTGATAGACATGAAGAAAACTATTGAAATTTTTTACAACTGTTATACCATAATACAATATAAATATGGTGAATAAATATATTATCGAGCATCATTATATAATTTTAATTATTAGAAAAGTTTATGAAATATGTGTCATTAACTAATAGTCTTTTAACATAGTTTCTTAGTGACGAAGTAACCTAAAATTTGGTGATGTTGAAGAAGAAAACTACTGAAATTGTTTACAATTATTATACCATAATACAATATGAATATGGTGAATAATTATACTACCGAGCCTCATTATATTATTTTATCTATTACGAATTTATATGAAATATGTGTCATTAATTAATAGTCTTTTAACACAGTTTCTTAGTGATGAAGTAACCTAAAATTTGGTGATGGTAAAGAAGAAAACTATGGAAATTATTTACATCTATTATACCATAATACAATATAAATATGGTGAATAAATATACTATCGAGTCTCATTATATTATTTTATCTATTACGAATTTATATGAAATATGTGTCATTAATTAATAGTCTTTTAACATAGTTTCTTAGTGAAGAAGTAACTTAAAATTTGGTGATGAAGAAGAAGAAAACTATTGAAATATTTTTACATTTATTATACCATAATACAATATGAATATGGTGAATAAGTATACTATCAAGTCTCATTACGTAATTTTAATTATTACGAGAGTATATGAAATATGTGTCATTAATTTATAGTGTTTTAACATAGTTCCTTAATGATGAAGTAACCTAAAATTTTGTGATTGAGTAGAAGAAAACTATTGAAATTGTTTACATCTATTATACCTTAATATAATATGAATATAGTGAATAAATACACTATCGAGCCTTATTATATGATTTTATCTATAAAAAATATATATTAAATATGTGTCATTAATTAACGGTATTTTAACATAGTTTCTTAGTGATGAAGTAACCTAAAACTTGGTGATCATGAAGAAGAAAACTATTGAAATTGTTTATATCTATTATACCATAATACAATATAGATATGGTGATTAAATATACTATCGAGCCTCATTATATTATTTTATCTATTACGAATTTATATGAAATATGTGTCATTAAATAATAGTCTTTTAACGTAGTTTCTTAGTGATGCAGTAACCTAAAATTTGGTGATAGAGATGAAGAAAACTATTGAAATTGTTTACAACTGTTATACCATAATACAATATAAATATGGTGAATAAATATACTATCGAGCGTCATTATATAATTTTAATTATTAGAAAAATTTATGAAATATGTGTCATTAACTAATAGTCTTTTAACATAGTTTCTTAGTGATGAATTGACCTAAAATTTGGTGATGGTGAAGAAGAAAATTACTGAAATTCTTTACAACTATTATACCATGATACAATATGAATATGGTGAATAATTATACTACCGAGTCTCATTATATTACTTTATCTATTAGGAATTTATATGAAATATGTGTCATTAATTAATAGTATTTTAACATAGTTTCTTAGTGATGAAGTAACCTAAAATTTGGTGATGGTGAAGAAGAAAACTATTGACATTATTTACATCTATTATACCATAATACAATATAAATATGGTGAATAAATATACAATCGAGTCTCATTATATTATTTTATATATTACGAATGTATATGAATATGTGTCATTAATTAATAGTCTTTTAACATAGTTTCTTAGTGATGCAGTAACCAAAAATTTGGTGATAGAGATGAAGAAAACTATTGAAATTGTTTACAACTGTTATACCATAATACAATATAAATATGGTGAATAAATATACTATCGGGCCTCATTATATAATTTTAATTATTAGAAAAATTTATGAAATATGTGTCTTTAACTAATAGTCTTTTAACATAGTTTTTTAGTGATGAAGTAACCTAAAATTTGGTGATGATGAAGAAGAAAACTACTGAAATTGTTTACATCTATTATACCATAATACAATATGAATATGGTGATAATTATACTACCGAGCCTCATTATATTACTTTATCTATTACGAATATATATTAAATATGAGCCATTAATTAATAGTCTTTTAACATAGTTTCTTAGTGATGAAGTAACTTAAAATTTGGTGATCGTGAAGAAGAAAACTATTGAAATTATTTACATTTATTATACCATAATACAATATAAATATGGTGAATAAATATACTATCGAGCCTCATTATATTATTTTATCTATTACGAATGTATATGAAATATGTGTCATTAATTAATAGTCTTTTAACATAGTTTCTTAGTGAAGAAGTAACTTAAAATTTGGTGATGAAGAAGAAGAAAACTATTGAAATATTTTTACATTTATTATACCATAATACAATATGAATATGTTGAATAAGTATACTATCAAGCCTCATTACATAATTTTAATTATTACGAAAGTATATGAAATATGTGTCATTAATTTATAGTGTTTTAACATAGTTTCTTAATGATGAAGTAACCCAAAATTTTATGATAGAGTAGAAAAAAACTATTGAAATTGTTTACATATTTTATACCATAATATAATATGAATAAGAATTATAAATATACTATCGAGCCTTATTATATGATTTTATCTATAACAAATGTATATGAAATATGTGTCATTAATTTACGGTATTTTAACATAGTTTCTTAGTGATTAAGTAACCTAAAACTTTGTGATCGTGAAGAAGAAAACTATTGAAATTGTTTATATCTATTATAACATAATACAATATAGATATGGTGATTAAATATACCATCGAGCCTCATTATATTATATTATCTATTAAGAATTTATATGAAATATGTGTCATTAAATAATAGTCTTTTAACATAGTTTCTTAGTAATGAAGTAACCTAAAATTTGGTGATAGAGATGATGAAAACTATTGAAATTGTTTACAACTGTTATACCGTAATACAATATAAATATGGTGAATAAATATACTATCGAGCCTCATTATATAATTTTAATTATTAGAAAAATTTATGAAATATTTGTCATTAACTAAAAGTCTTTTAACATAGTTTCTTAGTGATGAAGTAACCTAAAATTTGGTGATGGTGAAGAAGAAAATTACTGAAATTCTTTAAATCTATTATACCATGATACAATATGAATATGGTGAATAATCATACTACCGAGTCTCATTATATTACTTTATCTATTACGAATGTATATGAAATATTTGTCATTAATTAATAGTCTTTTAACATAGTTTCTTAGTGATGAAGTAACCTAAAATTTGGTGATGATGAAGAAGATAACTATTGACATTATTTACATCTATTATACCATAATACAATATAAATATGGTGATTATATATACTATCGAGTCTCCTTATATTATTTTATATATTACGAATGTGTATGAATATGTGTCATTAATTAATAGTCTTTTAACATAGTTTCTTAGTGAAGAAGTAACTTAAAATTTGGTGATGAAGAAGAAGAAAACTATTGAAATATTTTCACATTTATTATACCATAATACAATATGAATATGATGAATAAGTATAATATCAAGCCTCATTACATAATTTTAATTATTACGAGAGTATATGAAATATGTGTCATTAATTTGTAGTGTTTTAACATAGTTTCATAGTGATGAAGTAACCTAAAATTTTATGATGGAGAAGAAGAAAACTATTGAAATTGTTTACATCTATTATACTATAATATAATATGAATATGGTGAATAAATATACTATCGAGCCTTATTATATGACTTTATCTATAACAAATGTATATTAAATATGTGTCATTAATTAACGGTATTTTAACATAGTTTCTTAGTGATGTAGTAACCTAAAATTTGGTGAACGTGAAGAAGAAAACTATTGAAATTGTTTATATCTATTATACCGTAATACAATATAGATATGGTTATTAAATATACTATCGAGCCTCATTATATTATTTTATCTATTACGAATTTATATGAAATATGTGTCATAAAATAATAGTCTTTTAACATAGTTTCTTAGTGATGAAGTAACCTAAAATTTGGTGATAGACATGAAGAAAATTATTGAAATTGTTTACAACTGTTATACCATAATACAATATAAATATGGTGAATAAATATACTATCGAGCATCATTATATAATTTTAATTATTAGAAAAGTTTATGAAATATGTGTCATTAACTAATAGTCTTTTAACATAGTTTCTTAGTGATGAAGTAACCTAAAATATGGTGATGGTGAATAAGAAAACTACTGAAATTGCTTACAATTATTATACCATGATACAATATGAATATGGTGAATAATTATACTACCGAGCCTCATTATATTACTTTATCTATTACGAATGTATATGAAATATGTGTCATTAATTAATAGTCTTTTAACATGTTTTCTTAGTGATAAAGTAACCTAAAATTTGGTGATTGTGAAGAAGAAAACTATTGAAATTATTTACATCTATTATACCATAATACAATATAAATATGGTGAATAAATATACTATCGAGCCTCATTATATTATTTTATCTATTACGAATGTATATGAAATATGCGTCATTAATTAATAGTCTTTTAACATAGTTTCTTAGTGAAGAAGTAACTTAAAATTTGGTGATGAAGAACAAGAAAACTATTGAAGTATTTTTACATTTATTATACCATAATACAATATGAATATGTTGAATAAGTATACTATCAAGCCTCATTACATAATTTTAATTATTACAAAAGTATATGAAATATGTGTCATTAATTTTTAGTTTTTTACATAGTTTCTTAATGATGAAGTAACCTAAAATTTTGTGATGGAGTAGAAGAAAACTATTGAAATTGTTTACATGTATTATACCATAATATAATATGAATAAGGATTATAAATATACTATCGAGCCTTAGTATATGATTTTATCTATAACAAATGTATATGAAATATGTGTCATTAATTTACGGTATTTTAACATAGTTTCTTAGTGATGAAGTAACCTAAAATTTGGTGAACTTGAAGAAGAAAACTATCGAAATTGTTTATATCTATTATACCATAATACAATATAGATATGGTTATTAAATATACTATCGAGCCTCATTATATTATTTTATCTATTACGAATTTATATGAAATATGTGTCATAAAATAATAGTCTTTTAACATAGTTTCTTAATGAAGAAGTAACCTAAAATTTGGTGATAGACATGAAGAAAACTATTGAAATTTTTTACAACTGTTATACCATAATACAATATAAATATGGTGAATAAATATATTATCGAGCATCATTATATAATTTTAATTATTAGAAAAGTTTATGAAATATGTGTCATTAACTAATAGTCTTTTAACATAGTTTCTTAGTGACGAAGTAACCTAAAATTTGGTGATGTTGAAGAAGAAAACTACTGAAATTGTTTACAATTATTATACCATAATACAATATGAATATGGTGAATAAATATACTACCGAGCCTCATTATATTATTTTATCTATTACGAATTTATATGAAATATGTGTCATTAATTAATAGTCTTTTAACATAGTTTCTTAGTGATGAAGTAACCTAAAATTTGGTGATGGTAAAGAAGAAAACTATGGAAATTATTTACATCTATTATACCATAATACAATATAAATATGGTGAATAAATATACTATCGAGTCTCATTATATTATTTTATCTATTACGAATTTATATAAAATATGTGTCATTAATTAATAGTCTTTTAACATAGTTTCTTAGTGAAGAAGTAACTTAAAATTTGGTGACGAAGAAGAAGAAAACTATTGAAATATTTTTACATTTATTATACCATAATACAATATGAATATGGTGAATAAGTATATTGTGATACGGTGGGAGAACTGACTATGGTTTTGCGTTTGTTTTCGCAAATGTTTCGGTTGAGCAAGAGTCGCCACCGACTTTTTATTTTATCCTAAGGAAAGGTTTAAAAAGCACAGCAAAAACCTTTGAGATTTTTCTTGGGTTCGGGGAGTTGATTATAGAAAGGGAAGGTATTAGCACCCTTTCTATCCATGGTTATCCATGGGCTCTTAGTTACTTGCTTAGATCACTTGCCTTTTGTTTTCAATTGTTTTAAATGGTGCTTGTGTGTGTGGGTTTGAAAAATGTTTTGAAAAGAGGCCAATGTGGTGGCAACCCTTGTAATGATCCATGTGGGGATGTATACAAAGATATATGTCTTTTGAAAAAGTTTTCATTTGTTTTTGAAAGTTGTTTTGAAAGTGTTGTGAGGTGTGTTTTAGAAAATAGGCAAGTGTTTTGTTTTTGCAAGTTTGATTCAAGTAACTAAGAGGTTATCTACTCCTAAATTTCTTAAAGTTTATTGCTATGTTTTAACCCTTTTAATAAGTTTGTTCCACCATTGTATTTGGTGGACAATCTCATATTAGGATGTGAAAGGGACGGGCGCGGGTCATCGTTTAGACCATAATTGCAACGGTGTCAAGTATCTTTGGGCATTTTCTTTAAGGGACTTGATCATTTGTTTGGCAATACTTTGAAAAATGTTATCGAGGGACTATGATCATTCAATTTGTTTGTTTTGCCCAAAGAGACCTAACATGCAATATGGCCCATTTTGAAAGGCAACAAGTGAAATACCCTAGGGGGTGCAAGTGTGATTTGTGTGTCCATTTTCATGCTTGTTTGTCTTGAGATTAGGTCATAACTATTTTGTTCGTTTTATTCGCATATAAACCCTAATTCTAGCATTATATATTTAGAAAGCGATAAAGTGCAAAATTTAAACTCCTACGCTATTACAACACAATAATATAGGGAGGGGGGTACAATGTTTCAATTGGGGATTTTGACAAGGAATTTTAAACCTAAAACTATTACATCAATTTTGAATTTATACAATTTAATTAATGTACAATAATTAAATAAAAATGGAATAAAATATGCAAGATGCAAAAATGTTTTGTATATGTATGAAAAAAAAGTATTATTTATGTAAAATAAAAAGAAAATAAAAAGATATTATTTTTGGAGTATTTTTGAATTTAGGGCAAAAACCCTAATTCTATTAAATAAAAGGTATTATTTAATAATATATACAATAGTTATTATTTATAGACAAAAATAAAATAAAATAAAGTATATTTGTAAAAAAGGGTATTTTTTAGTATTAAATATTAAAAAAAATAAAATATGTACATCTTTTGGTATTTTTCTAAGTGTATTAATATATATATACTTATGTATTAAGTTCTAAATATATATAAAAAATAATATTTAATATAAAAATAAAAAGGGTATTTTTTTATACAAAATATTTTCAGGAAGTAAAAATAAAATAAAAGTGTATAAAAAATATATTTGTATTATCTTAATATTTTAAACAAAAAGTATATATGCATATTTATTTATTTATGTACAAAACAATCAAATAAATACTTAATACATTCAAAAAATGATGGGAAAAATATTTTTATATTTTTAATATGCTGAGAAAAAATAAGTGAGTCAGTTAAAAAAAGAAAAAAGTCAAAAAATATTAAAAATGAAGCAAATGGGCTCAAGGGTGTAAAACCAAAAAAGGGTGGTGTGAAAAGTAACTCAGAAGCAAGCCCGGCCCAAAGCCACCTTTCTTCAACCTCTGAACAAAAATTGTTCAGAAAACGCGCGCAAGGAGCTCCATTTGAATATCCTGATTCTTTGATTTTTTGAACAAACTTCCAACACAAAAAATGTTAAGCATGAAACCAAGATTCCAAATATATAAAGAACATCTCCTAACTCTCAGAAACGAGAGAGAATTTTAACAATCCCAAATCCTAACCTAAGTTTTCTACCATTTTCAGACCTTAAATTCTCACAGCTCAGGCAAAAGAAATGAAAAGTAAAAGAATGTACATGTTCAGTGGCATGAGTAGAACATTGTTTATTCACAAACTTAAAGCTAATGATGCCTAATAAGAGAGATACGAATTCAAAAACTTACCTGTTCAGTTGAAGTTCTATCTGGAAATGTAGGAACTTTCAGTGCAAGGTGATGATTGGAAAAGCTTCCTTGAGGTCCAGGGATGCTATTCCAATGTTTACTTTGTCTTGAAAGCTTCTGAATCGAGCTAGAGAACTTCACCTGCAAGTCAGAAATGTGAAAATGGTGGAAGTGGTTAGAGTGATTACAGGTCATGCTTTTGCTTTTGGTTAGCTTGCATAGATGGTATGGAAGGTGTGTGAACTGGTTTGGGCAAGAGAGCTCGAGAGAAATGAGAGATAGCACTCAAACTGCAGGGCCTGCCCTGTTTTTGCAGTTTGAGAGTGATTCTGAGATGGAGGGTGTTTTGAAGGCTAAGGGCTCGTGTATTAGCTTGGTTGTGTTGTGTGGAATGTGTTTGATAACTTTGTCTAAGTGTTCTTGAGCTGATATGGTAGTTGGTATGAGTTATGCAATGTTTCTTACTTCTTAAGCAAACAAAGACAACTTGTGTTTCTAGGTCAGTAGAGGACCCCTAATCCTGCTGCAAAGCTTCTCTTGATCAGAGTGATTTGTTCATAATCTTGTGCCAATCAGATTTGCAATGTACTTGTTGGATTTTCAATTTGACATAAAGTGCAACTTTTCAAAAATGGCTATTTTGCTTTATCTAAAAATGGATTAAACCTTCATACAATGCTTTAGCTCAAAGAACATGGTTTTGGCACAAAGAATATGCATTAAATTATTGAGTGTAACTTGGTTTAAGGACCTGTAATCTAGCTTAAAGCATGCTGAGTTCAAATTGCAAGGTTATGGACATGTAACTTGGTCATGAACAAAGTGAGTTTTTGCCATATTGTGAAATTCGATTCTCCCTAACCATGAGGTTGTTTGAGAAGTTCTTGGACATTTTGGAAAGCTTGGAATATGTAATACAATCCATCTTTGAAGTGCAATTTGAAATTCCAAGTGGAAGTGTATGGAAAATGGTCTTGAAGTTTGGTAGAAAACCTTGTCAAAATAGGTCAAATTTCACTAAGTTAAGAATGGTTTAGTGTCCTTATTCAAAAAATTGTAACTTGAGATAAAAGCTTCAAATGAGAAAACTTTGTGAATCAAAGTTGTAGATTATGCAACAAGCTACAACTTTCATGTTTTGACTTTTGTTTGAATCCAAATGAATCATGATGAAAAAGTGGGGCAAAGTTAGGAAAAAATTAGGGTTTTCCATAACTTAGAAATATTCTAAGTTATGAAAAATTCCATTTTAAACCCTAATTTGCATTTCTTGGTTTCTTGGTGAACAAGTTTCATGATTTGGTATGTTTTGATGAAAAATGAATCTTGACTCTTGATTTTGACCAAAAAGTCAAAGTTTGACTTTTCAGTATACAGTCAAAATTGATCAATTGACTGGGAAATTCAACTGTCAATCTTGTGTACTTGGGATCTTTTGAGTTCGTTGAGCATGTCAAGACAATTCCATGGGGTCCTTGAGTCCATAGGTGAACTTGGTTTACCATTGGCTAGGTCAAACAGTCAAAAATTGCCTTTGTGCAATCAAAACCCTGAAAATGACCATTTTGCCCTTTTGATGATCTGATCAAATTTCTTGTGGATTTGTGATCCAAACTTGATCAAATGGTTCATATGAGTTCATAATGTTGATGTGGGTCAATTTTCATGAGATTTGACTGTCAATTGGCCACAGTTGACTTTTTCCCCAATACATCTGATTTTTAGGTCAACTGTCCAATTGACTGGGTAAAACTTGGAATCAGGACTTGAAACTTGGTATGGGTGAACTTGGGAGTCCAACATGAAGCATGAAAGTCATCTTAGGCATTTTAGGTCAAAACATCTTTGTGCAAACACAAACCCTAATTTGGGTCAACAGTGCAAGGAGAAGTCTTGAGCAGAGGAAACCCTAACTGGATCTTGATCTTCAAAGGTCTGGTGATGAGAAAATGTTGAGAAAATGGGAGGGAAAATTTTGGGGTACAACAGTTGCCCCTGTTCAATCTTCTTGAACTTGAAGAGTTAGGTTGGCAAGTTTGCCTTTCGTGACTCGAGGGTAAAAGAAGATTGGACACTAGAGTGCCCGGAAATTTGCACTCGCATGTTGGAGTCTCAACAATGTGATGTCGGGAATGGGCTTATAGATGCCATTTGGAAGCGTTGATCGCATAAGAGATTCCTTAGCGAAAAATTGTGTATTTGAGAAAGACAGATGTTTTCCTGGCTTGTTACAGGTGTTTGATCTTCGGTCTCCTTATGTAGATATGCCCTGGCTAGATACAGGTATCGAATCTACAATCGGTTGTTCACAGATGTGCCCTGGCTGGATACAGGAGTTGAATCTGGAAATAGTCGTCAATAGATATGCCCTGGCTGGATACAGGAATCGAATCTTCGAACTCTTCAGACGTGCCCTGGCTAGATACAGGAATCGAGTCCGGAAATGTGGTCAACAAATATGCCATGGCTGGATACAGGAATCGAATCTGGAAATGCTGTAGTTGATAGATGTGCCCTGGCTGGATACAGGAATCGAATCTTTGAACTTCTTCAGACGTGCCCTGGTTAGATACAGGAGTCGAGTCTGGAAACTGATCACTCTCAGATGTGCCCTGGCTAGATACAGGTATCGAATCTGGAATTGTGACAGTTGAAGGTAATTGTCTTTGGGATTGTCTTTTTCCCTGAAAAGGAAAAACATAAGTTGTATGTAATGTCATGATGTATGATATGCATGATGTTTTAACATGAGACAGTGTTGTATGCACTCATCATGTATGTAAGCAGGATGTATGAAAACGTGAAATGTTTATGAATGTATTTTTGTCTTAGGAAAATGAATCCTTGACGATCGGCCGGGGAATTTCTCTGTGGAAGAGATACTTTGCTGAAGTTTTGACAAGAGACCTGCTGAGGACTTCAATGATGGATTCCGCTGGGGATAATGATGATAAACTCCGCTTGGGGAATACCAAAGACAAACTCCTGCCGGGGACTGAAAGAACCTTGCCGAGGGCGATCTTCCATGGCAATTAGCTGAGGATAACCCAGTTATAAGCCCTTGTGAGGGATAACTCTGAATAAAGCTCGGGAGAGACGTCCGTATTCTGCGGAGAACAAGCTTCCAGAATCTACTGGGGATAAGCTTTTTAGACCTGCCGGGGAAAGTTGACGACTTCACTGGGGGAAGTATTGCTGAATCTTGTCTTACTCTGCGGGGAGCTGAGATCACTTGGTCACGTTCTTCAGTCGAATCTACCTTGGTACCTTGACGGACAAAACAACCAGACTGCATAAGACGGCTCCACATTGCCCCTGTTTCTGATGTCTCCTGTAATTAATCTTTCGTTTCATATGCAAATATTTATGAATCAGCAATTTAATGTCAAATGCATATATCAAAAATGATCATTGGACGCTCGTCGTAAGACAAAACAGAAAAAGGAAAAACAACAGCAATTTGTATGGACAAGTGAATTCGTATTGATTTGAATTTTGCCTGTGAATAGGCGTTTTTTGTACAAGAGGCTGACATCCTAGTAAGAGGATGCCGCCGAATAACACAAAATTTATAATTTTGAAAAGAAAACAAAACAGCTATGTGAACAATCCTACTGAGTTCCAACTCTGCTATCGCCTTTATGTCTCCAAGCGTCTCATCGCTTTGCTGCCTAGTTGAAGATGAAGCTGATTGGTCGATGCCGAAGTCTGAGCCAGATAGTTGATGCCGAATTCCGGATGCGAAGTGATCCAATAAGACATAGTGTTACGCTTTATCCCTAACTTTTGCCTGGACCGCCCTTTCGGGTTTTCAGTTCACCGGGATACCCATTTTTGCCCAAGCCGCCTTTTCAGGTTTTCGACTTGCCGGGTGTACAGATTTTTTTCATTTCATCCCTTATTTTTGCCCGAACCCTTTTGGTTCGCCGGGAAGCCCTTATTTTTGCCTAGGTATGTCAACCTAGCAGGTCTTTATTCATGCGTAGTATCTTTTCACTATGTCTGCATTGGCGGGGTGAGGAAGGTCGTCACCATCCATGGTGGTTAGGATCATGGCTCCTCCTGAGAATACATGTTTAACCACAAATGGCCCTTCGTAAGTAGGGGTCTATTTGCCCCAGGGATCACTTTGAGGAAGGATGATGCATTTGATTACCAGGTCTCCAACTTGATACTCTTGTGGTCTGATTCTCTTGTTAAATGCCCTGATCATCCGTTTTTGATACGTCTGACCATGACAGATAGCGGTGAGTCTCTTTTCGTCAATCAGATTTAATTGATCCAGTCGAGTCTGGATCCAGTCATCTTCACTCAAGTCTGCATCCTTCATTATTCGGAGAGAGGGTATCTGGACTTCAATTGGCAAGACTGCCTCCATGCCATAGACCAAGGAGAAGGGAGTTGCCCCGGTTGACGTCCTTGCTGAGGTACGGTACCCATGAAGAGCGAACGGTAACATCTCGTGCCAATCTTTATAGGTCACTGTCATCTTCTGCACAATTTTCTTGATATTCTTATTGGCTGCCTCTACAGCCCCATTCATCTTCGGCCGGTAGGGAGA
This sequence comes from Vicia faba, assembly GCA_948472305.1. Taxonomy (NCBI): domain Eukaryota; kingdom Viridiplantae; phylum Streptophyta; class Magnoliopsida; order Fabales; family Fabaceae; genus Vicia; species Vicia faba. The sequence goes on from CATIWC010000555.1 coordinate 100,638, forward strand.
AGAATTGTGGTGCTGTATCTTGAATTGTTCACAGAGTTCAGTGATCATCTTGTTGTTGAGATTGGTACCATTGTCCGTAATGATTCTTTCCGGGGCGCCGTACCGACAGATCAGATTATGCCGGATAAAACGTGCCACGACGCTCTTGGTTACTGTGGCGTAGGAAGCTGCCTCAACCCACTTCGTGAAATAATCGATCGCCACCAAGATGAAGCGATGCCCATTGGATGCCGTCGGTCGGATCTCACCGATCATATCAATCCCCCACATTGCAAAAGGCTAAGGTGCCGTCAGGACGTTCAGAGGAACCAGAGGAATATGCACCTTGTCAGCATAGATTTGGCATTTATGACAAGTTCGAGAGTGTTGGTAACAATCAGCTTCCATTGTGGACCAGAAATATCCCGCCCGAAGGATTTTCTTAGCCATGGTTGTCATATTCTGTCAAGATCATTTGCCATCTCGCTATCCTTCCAGACAGAGCAGGCTTTTCAAATATGTACTTGATGGGATCCATCTTTGAAATTAATAGAGTAGTGTGAGTCAGCATATACTGTCTCAGCCGGCGAGCAGCCCATACTAGAGTGCATCAAGTTTTCTCAAGCAGTGAGTAACGAGACTCACAGTCGGTAAACTTTTTGCTCAAGTAATAAATAGCGTGCTCTTTTCGGCCAGACTCGTCATGCTGCCCCAGCACACACCCCATTGAATTATCAAGTACTGTCAAGTATAATATTAGAGGTCTTCCTTCCACTGGTGGCATAAGAATGGGGGGCTCTTGGAGATATTCCTTTATCCTTTCAAAGGCAGCCTGACATTCATCGTTCCAGCGTACTACTTGATCTTTCTTCAGTAATTTGAAGATTGGCTCACAAGTAGCAGTCAGATGTGAGATGAATCGGGCGATGTAATTCAGTCGTCCCAGGAAGCCTCTGATTTATTTCTCTGTCTTAGGAGTCGGCATCTCTTGTATGGCTTTTACCTTGGCAGGGTCCACCTGAATACCTTTATCGCTTACAATGAAACCTAGCAGTTTCCCGAATCTCACCCCAAAGGTGCATTTGTTTGGGTTCAACCTCAGCTTGTATAACTTCAGTCGGTCGAACTGCTTCCGCAGATGATCAAGGTGTTCTTCCTCAGTTTGGGACCTTGCAATCATGTCATCAACATATACCTCAATCTCATGATGGATCATATCATGAAATAAAGCGACCATGGCACGTTGGTAGGTTGCCCCAGCATTTTTCAACCCGAATGGCATGACCTTGTAGCAGAAGGTGCCCCACTGAGTCACAAAGGTAGTCTTTTCCATATCTTCAGGAGCCATCTTGATCTGATTATACCCTAAAAATCCATCCATGAAGGAGAACACCTTGTGTTGAGCAGTATTGTCAACGAGGACGTCAATATGAGGTAGAGGAAAATCATCCTTGGGGCTGGCCCTGTTCAAATCCCTGTAGTCGACACACATTCTGACTTTACCGTCCTTCTTCGGCACTGGCACCACATTGGCAACCCACTGAGGGTAAGAAGTTACTGCTAGAAACCCGGCGTCGAATTGCTTCATAACCTCAGCCTTGATCTTTTCAGACATCTCTGGGCGCATACGACGGACCTTTTGCTTTACCGGAGGGCAGTCTTCTTTGGTCGGCAGGTGATGAACTACAATGTCGGCATCCAGACCAGGCATGTCTTCATAGGACCAAGCAAATATCTCCATATAATCCTGTAGCATCTGGATCAATCGTTGCTTCACGCTGAGCTCTAGATTGGCACCAATCTTGACCTCTTTCCTATCTGTCTCAGTACCTAGGTTAATTGTTTCCACCGGCTCTTCATGTGGTTGAATAACCCTCTCTTCCTGGAGTAGCAGTCTTGCGAGTTCACCAGGCACTTCACAATCATCTTCACCTTCGTCTTCGGCTAAGTTGATCGGATTCTCGAAGTCATAACTGGCGGTAGCAGAGCTGTTACCAGTGAGATCCAGGGTGGATTGAAACCTGTATAAGTGAGTGTGTGTAAATATAGCTGTTTTGCAATATATAACACAGAAAGAAAAAAGAGCACAAGATCTGAAATGCAACAAACGTCCAATGTTTTGATTGATGATATATGGAAATGTCATACAAAAAGCCCTCACAAATGGAGCTACGATGCCCCGGGTAGGACACCGAGCCAATAAAAGTTTTAACACATTGTTTGTTACAAATTGGAAATCAAAAGAAATTAATTACTGCGTGACAAATGTGATAGGCGTAAAATCCTTTGCCGTCCAGTTGCTTGGTCCGTTGCTGGTAGTCGGGTAGATCCAACTGTCAAACTCTGCTTCCTCCACATCCTCCTCAATAGCATTCACCCTTGGGTTGGAGATAAACACCGGAGCCTTTCTGATCTTTTCTTTGCGCACAACCCTCTGAGCCTCTGCAGTAAAGCCCAGCCCAAACTTGTCATTCTTTTGAGTGAAGTCAGGAAGCTGACCCCAGTTCGCACAATTGCCTTTCTCGATTACATCCCGGGCATCCTTCAAGGACGCCATCTTTGACGGAAAATCTTCTTCAACCACTGCCTCAGCTGATGCCAACACTGGAGGTACTTCCTCAAAATGCTGAAAGGGGGTTTCAATAAACTCCCCGTCCATCTCGATATATCGGAATGAATTCAAGTGACTCACCATGTGTTGTACCCCAAAATTTGCCCTCCCATATTCTTCAAGAAACTGCCAAGTCAAGCTTCAAAATCTCCCCAAGGGTTGCATAGTGTAAGAGCCTCATGAACAGTCAAAATTAGGGTTTTGGTTCTGATCAAGAAAATGAAGTTTCCAAAGGTCCAATCAAGTCCCACATGCCTACAAATATGGTCAAGCATCCTCATATCAAGTTTCAAGACTTTCAGCACAAAATTGCACCGTCAAAACCCTAATTGCACTACAGTCAACTGTAGGGGCAAAATGGTCATTTGACAGTCAAAAGTCCAAATTTTTGGTCAACATCTCATTTTTGAAGCCACAAACATCATTTGATCAATGCTTGATCATGATTCTCAAAGCTTGGCTCAAAAATCATCAAGATGCAAAAGTTTCCTTATTTGGACAGTTGAAAAAGTCAACTGTAAATTGAACAAGGCATAACTTTCACATGGATTATCAGGAAAATTCCATCCAAAGCTCATTTTGAAGATAAAGACATTTCCTACAACTCATCTTCATACTTCAAGTCCAAGAAATGCTCTCACAAAAAGTTATCAATTTCAACATTATAGGTCATTTTCAAAAGTCAACAAAAAGGGACTTTAAGTCAAAGGCCATAACTTGAGATTGGTAAATCAAAATGACATGGGACCAAAGACATTGGTTAGAGGACTCAAAGAACTTTCCAAAATGTCCAAAAACATGAGCAAAGCTTAAAAATTGAGCAAGTTATGCCTTGTGGAAGTTGGGAAATTTTTGGATATTTTGAAAAGTCAACATTGATTCAAATGACCTAAAATTGCTAATGGGCCTCTTTTTCTTCCACAATTCATTATCCAAAGCATGCACACGACCATTTGGCCCAAAGGGAAGTTTTTATTATTTTTTATTTATTTATTTGAATTTTTTATTACAATTCATTCATTTAAACTAAATAAAATATGGAAAAATGCTAAACTAATGAAATAAAATCTTTTTGTGCAGAAAATATTCTCATTAGACACTCAAAATTCGTGCATGATCAATTAGGGAAGGATTGGATATGATTGAGAGCAAAATTGCATGAAAAAGATTGGAAAAACTAATGCTTGAAAATCAAATATTGCATAATCAATTCTTGGATTCTTTTGATCAGATTTTTGACCTAATTCATTCATACATATACAAAGAAGCAAAACCTAATGCCATTAACCAAGAAGCTGCGCAAGAATCTGGAAAACAAAGTTTGACTTTTTGCTTAAAAATCTCAAATCTGAAAACCAGGCTAGAAGAGGATTCAAGGCAAAAGACTTGTGCCATCACCTTCCTGAAGCTGCAAGGAAGGATTCCCAATCGAAAACACCAACTCTAACGCCCTAAATCATTGTACAGAATCGAGTTTTTTCTCATAAAAATGCATGCTCATGTTTTAACTTTGAGACAGTTTCATGACATTTTATTTGTGTATTCATATTGAGTATTGTATTCTGAAGCTAACCATATGGATTAATTGCATTTTTATACACTATATGCAAATATACCATTGTCATATTTTAGGGTTTCAGGCTTGGCGAATTGGGGCTTTCCATCCAAAGAAAAATTGAGACTTGAGACCTGGACCATTAAAACGAGCGTGCCTGGACGAAAAGAATCCATATGTTGCGCCTAATTTCTAATGCAAGGACGCCTATTCGCTATTTTCCAGAAACTGGCCTAAGAGAACGTTTGTAAAACCGTTGCTAATGGTTTGTATGTTTCAGGAAAAATAAAAACAACGAGGAAGATGACCTCGTGGCATCAGTGGATTGGCTAGTTCAAATTTCGCGCGTAAAGCACCCCACTAACCATTATTTATTTTATATTTATTGTTTGATGTTTAAGGTACAACACGCGCGTTTGGCTTGGTTGGTAAGGCTGGCAAGTGGTAATGTTCAGGACCTGGGTTCGAGCCCCAGGTCCTCACCCCCTTTCACATTATTTTTCAATTAATGGTTCTATGCAGATTATGTCCTGAAGACGCACCATACGCTCCTCCATCAAGCCGTCCATGCGTTCAATATCATCAATCCAAGGGCACAGATTTGAGGAATAGGATGCACCCTAGTCAACTCGTATACACGCGTCTTGAAAAGTCAAAGAGGCCAGGAATTTAAATGGGCCAGATTTCTAAAAGAAAACCTCCATATTAAGGGGCAGACCCCCTAGGTTTGCCATTTTTTCTTACATTCTTTCTTTAGCATTATTTGTATTTATTGTTTTTTTTGTTTAATTAATTTATTATTTTCATAAAAAACACAAAAGACAAAAAAATCAGAAAAGATAAAAAATAATAAATATTTTATTTTAGTATTTTTATAAATAAATTGCATTAATTAATTTTAGTTTTAATTTAGGGTTTAATTATAATATTTTCATAATAAAAATCTAAAATTGATAGAATTAGGGTTTATGATAATTTTTATTCCTTTTTCTTTTCTTCCATAATAATTAACTATTAAATATTTATTTTTGTAATTAAAATTGCATGTAAAATAATTAGGGTTAATTTTAGGTTAAAATTTAATCTTTTCTTAATAAACTAAAAACAAATAGAATTAGGTTTAATTGCATTTAATTCTTTTTCATTAAAATCATAAAATACCAAAAAATACCAAAAAAACAATTTCTTTTCTTTTTTCAATTAATTAATTTCATCATTAAATTTAATTTAGTTAAAAAGGGTCCAACGCCCTCGTTTCGATTTAAATTTCAATTCGCATATTTATTTCTTTTTCGTTTAATATTTCTGTATCTCTCCCAAAGCAGTGTAATTAATTTCTCGCACTTTACTCTTCTTTAATTCTTTATTTTTCTGTCAAATCGGGTTCAAGAAATTTTGGCGATTTGGACCCGCGCCTTTTGTAATAGCTTTAGAACTTTTATTTCTCGCAATTTTTTAACTATTAATCAAGGCATGCAAGAATGAATGGACAAAAATAAAAACAAACGCTAGATCACCAATAACATGACAAAAGACAAAAATAAATGAAAACGACACACAAATCACACACCACCCCTAGGGTACGCCTCACTGTTGCCTTGCCTCGAAAGGTGATCGTCGAGTAGAGGATGTCTTAGTAAGTCCTCATGATCCGGGAACCTGGCATGAGGGTAGCTTCTAAGGTGTCTTCCTATTGCTCCGGTGATCACCATGTCCCGAACCTCGAATTGACCCGAACACCTCCAACGGTGGTGCTACCTACCTCTCAATGGTGGGATGTCACTACTTTAAAGGACATTTACACAGACGGAATTCCTTAGGGTAGGTAGACGACTCGTGGATACTTGCTCTAATTCAAAACAAAACAAATCAAAAATACTTTTCACACCAACACATTTTCAAAAAGCTTTCGAAAGCAACTTTTCAAACACTCTTGAGGACCGATACAAGAGTCGAACTGAAATTTTCAAAGAAACTTTTTAAAACCCACAGTTGAAAAGCAAACAAACCATTTTTGAAAACACAAATGAGCAAGTATCTAAGAGCCCATGGATAACCATGGATAGAAAGGGTGCTAACACCTTCCCTTTCTATAATCTACCTCCCGAACCGAGAGCAATCTCTATAAGGAATTTTTCTGTGCTTTTGTCCTTTCCATTTGGAGAAAATAAAAGACGGTGGCGACTCTTGCTTCCGCGACATTTCGCGAACCAGCGTTAAACAGTCAGTTCCAGATCCACCGATCACAGAACTGGCGACTCTGCTGGGGACTTAAACTTAAAGTGAGGTGTACCTTAGGGTTAGTTCATAACTGTGTTTTCAATTGTATTGACTTGTCTGCTTTAAATTTGTGGGTTGCATGGGAGTTACATAGATCCTAACCCGGATCTAGGGATACCCTGTTTAGGTAGCATAAGCTGTGAGGGACCTGTCCGGCGTATACCGACATGGGTGAAGCAGTGGCTACGTTGGTGTGGCGCCTTGGTCTGTACCGATATCCCTCGTGTTGAAACGGGGAGAATATGGGTCTTCCAAGGAGTCATTAAGCACCAACCGACCTTAGAACCCTAAATTGACCCAACTTGGCCAATAGAACAATAGCAGTATGCTACGCCCATTGAGGCTAAACTCTCGTGATGGTTCTGGCTGCAAGAAAAGATTGCGATGCTGGAGTTATGACCGATTGAGGGTAGTCAATGATATTGGGATCCTCTAAGAACCCGGTTACTTTGATAGGACAGGTATGAGCCAACAAACTGAAAGAGGGTAATACCTAGACCTCATGCTGGCCTAAACTCTAAGGGCTTCTCTTGTGTGACTTGTGTGCCTTCGTACTTGCCTACTTGCATGCTTGTTATCTGACACATGAACTACTTGCAGGTTTTGTTTATAGTCCTTAACTGGGACTCATAACAGGGTTTACTGAGTGTTTTGCAGGTTTTATTTAGTCCTTAATTGGGACTCATAACAGGGTTTACTGAGTGTTTTGCAGGTTTTATTTAGTCCTTAATTGGGACTCATAACAGGGTTTACTAAGTTTCTTGTAGGTTTTGGTTTGCAGTCCTTAATTAGGACTCATAATAAAGTTTACCAAGTTTCTTGCAGGTTTTAGTTTGTAGTCCTTAATCAGGGCTCATAACAGGGTTTATTCATATTACCCCATGCATCATGACATCATCTCATTGCATACATCCTAACCCATTTCAAGGATCTCAAGGGCTTGTGATGCAGGTCATGATGAATCAAACATCCAGCAAGGGGCAAAGAGGATTTATTTTCCTCTAGACAAAGTTGTCAGGGGCTATGACCCACTTGATATGGTGAGCTCTGACTCTTGAAGTAGGTTCCCCTAACCAAGGTTGATTGGAAATCACAACCAGACATGATGACTAAAGTCAGGGGCTATGACCCACTGGATATGGTGAGCCTTTGACCCTTGAAAAAGGACTCTCAACAAATATGAAGTTCCTTCAATCAAGCTACCAGATCCCAGCTCTAACAATTTTCTTGTTTACCCTGCGAGGTCCTTGGAAACATTGCATATACATAGCATACACATCATTGCATAACAGGTACCTTTGTTGCAGGTCACTTACCTTTCTCGCTGTTTAAATCATTCAATGGCTTCCCAACAAGATAACCAGGACCTTCACGCTCAAGAGACTCAGTTCAGGGAAATCTTCCTAGGTCTATCCAAGGGGCAGGAAGAGTTGAGGACACTCCTCATGGGAAATCTGATCAGAAAAAGTCCTGAAGACGACAAGGACGAACAGCTGAAACGTCTACAAGCTGAGGTAGACACATTGAAAACCCAGATGCTGGGGCAAAGGGCCCTCATTCAAGGTTTAGCTCAGGAGCAAGGAGAGCTGAGAGCCATGATCAGCCAGCTTCCTCAAGGTATGAAGCAACCAGCCCAAATCGGGGACCAGGTCATAGAACAGCTTCCCAGAAGGCAAAGGTCGGGTCCAATGAATAGACCTCTCCGAGTTGCTACTACTCCTCAGGTCCAACAACGACCTCGCCAAGAACAGCGGGTTGATCAGAACAGGTCGGACAAACCTAAGAGACAATTCACCTACATCAACATGTCATGGTCACGAGCTTTGCAGCACATGTTAAGGATGAACCTGATTGCGGTGATCAACCCTCCTGCAAATCCAAAGACTTCTTCTCCAAATTACAACCCAGAAGCAAGGTGCGCTTACCATTCTGGTAGCCTGGGGCACGATACTGAGGACTGTTGGGCACTGAAGTACAAGATTCAGAGCATGATCGATGCTAAGGAGATCGAGTTCGAGCCCGCCGAGACTCCCAACGTGATCACTGCTCCCTTGCCAAAACATGGCTAGGATTGAGAAATTTTTCGAATGTTCAAGTTGCAATTTTCTTTTGTTCAAACATTTACTCATGTTAAACATTGTTATTTCATTAATGCATCGCATATGTCTGTTCTGAAACAATATATTCGTATTCACTAAATGCAAATTATTTTCATATTTTTTCTGATGATCAACTCTTAAATAATAATTCTAAGCCTCTTGAGGGAGGATGACGAAAACGATACCATAATCTACAGTATGCTTTTGAACAGACCCCGCTGATGAGGTACAGGCATTGTTTCAATCCCTAAACACTGGAGTTATAAGGATGATAATCCCTCGTCAACCCCTCTGAGCCAAAGAAGTAGGAGTTTTTCTTTTCGAAATTTAAAACCCTTAATCATAACCTGGGGCAGGGTAGTCTCTCAGTTGATCCAAGTGCATAACGAATGGCACCAAAGAGGTCCTTACAAACAAAAAAAAAGACAGTGATGGTTCCAAATAACCATAAAAACAGGCAGTCATTACCAAAATTAAAAAGCCCATTAAGTCAAAACCCATGAAGAAGACTTACAAAACTGGGGCATCCCGCTGACTGTAATTCCAAAAAAGGAAACAGTTCAGGCAAAAAGAAAGGGATAACAAAAAAAAAATCAAAAAAGAAAGAGGTCATACAAACCCTCAACAAAAACAAAAATGACTGCCTATTCAGAATCAATCATCAATATCTGAATCATCACCGGAAAATCAGAGCAAAGACTCAAACAAGGTCTAACGTATGATCAACTGAGTTTAGGTTTGGAGAACATCACGAAGAGCGGGTGGGTACAAATAATTTGAGCCTTTATCCTTTGTTTCTTGAACCGTGAACCAAGCCACGTTATAACCCTCAAAAGTCCTAGCTGAAGCATGGGTTAGTTCGAAAGCATACTGTTACGAAAGGTATCCTGACTCCTTAAGGCTTACGGTAAATACGGAGTTGACATCACGTTTTACAAACATTCACTTGTTTTATGAAAAAGAATGCATTTTTAAAATCTTCAAGACAGACATGAGCTTTGCATTTTTAACATAACTTTGTTTGCATATGACTTTTTGTTTGAACAACATAGAAATTCGCACGATGAATGCCTAATGAACAGAAGTATTTCCAATCAAGGGGCATGACATGACCATGGTCCATCATCTGGGGCAGTCCAATCAAGATTCGGAGAATCTCTCAAAGGCCAAATAGCCTGGGGCAAATCTCCGCCTGAGTCACTTGGGGCACTCCAGCGACGAATCCTGCCTAATCAAACATCTTCTGGCGGCATGAAAAAACACTTCTAACAGGGGCAACTCCCTACATTTTGAGAGCGTGGACATAGTCGAAAAAATACTACGCAAAATCAAAGACCCGCTAGGTTGACACACCTAGGCAAAAATAAGGGCTTCCCGGCGAACCAAAAGGGTTCGGGCAAAATGAAGGGATGAAATAAAAAAAACCTGTACACCCGGCAAGTCGAAAACCTGAAAAGGTGGCTTGGGCAAAAATGGGTATCCCGGTGGACTAAAAACCCGAAAAGGGCGGTCCAGGCAAAAATTAGGGATCAAAGCGTACGACTATGTCCTGTCATCTTGTCACCTGCCTACCAGAAGAAGGTTGGTCCATCAACAACTATCAGCACCTCACAGGTCTTCCTCTCCCACCTCAGAAACAGGGGCAATAAAGAGTTGTCTAAACAATCTAATCGTTCTATCCTCCAAGGTATCAAGGTAGGTTCAGCTAAAGAACATAACCAGTATATCTTAATTCCCCAGAGAGTGAGCCAGCAAGCAGTACACTCTCCTCAAGCAAAGTTATCAAATCTTAGGGAAGTTGGGTATCCTCCAGCAGATATCAACATTCCCCAGCAGCATATATTCTTAACAAGCATTCCCGGCAGTCTTGACCTAAAGATTGTTCCCCGGAGGTATATCAAAGATTCAGTGGAGTTACTTCCCCGATTACAGTTCAAAACTTCCCCAGGAGAGTCCAATCCAGTTTCCCAAGGAAAGTTGGAATCCATCTCCTCAGCAGTAAGCTTATCCCCAGTAGATTCTGGAAGCTTATCCTCGCAGAGCACGAACGCGTCGCCCGGCTTTATTCAAAGAGTTATTTCCTTAACAAGATATAACTGGGTTATCCTCAGCCAAAAGCCACGGAAAGAGCGTCGTCGACACAGTCTTCTTACCCCCAGCAAAGTCCATTAACACTTCCAACACAACAATGGCATCCCCAGCAAGTTATTATCAACAACTCAACAAGATATCTCTCTCCCCACAGAGTATTGCTTCCCAACAAGACCGTTAGAGTACCTTTTCTCCCCGCGGAGTAATCCATTCGCCGAGTTTATTCCCCAATGGAGTCGTCTTCTCCTACCGGTATTCTTGCAACTATCATCCCCAGCGGAAGCAAAATCTATGCTCCAACATCAGCCCAGGATATGACTTCCCGGCACCCGTCAAGGATTCACTTTCCTAGACGAAAACATACATTCTTAAACATCACATACATCATTATAGCATGCATAGACGCATCATACAAATCTCATTTATGTTGAGAACATCATCGCTTGATCCATATCATGCATTGCATATGACTGACCTCTATCTTTCAGGAAAGATTCAGTTAAATTCTCAATCATATTTCAAGACCTAGACCGGTTCAGTTAATCGACTCCAAAGATTTCTTATCTAGTCCAGGGCCTTCTCTAGTCCAGCTAAGTCGACCCCAAACAAATTTTTCTGATGAGGACTCAGTAGAAGTTATCAGGTTTTTCTCAAACGTCCGCTTTTGAGATTATAATTTCCTATGGTTCTCTCCCCAATGTTGCGGAGACGATAATTCCATCCCAGGTTTTTCTCAAACGTCCGCTTTTGAGATTATAATTTCCTATGGTTCTCTCCCCAATGTTGCGGAGATGATAATTCCATCCCAGGTTTTTCTCAAACATCCGCTTTTGAGATTATAATTTCCTATGGTTCTCTCCCCAATGTTGCGGAGATGATAATTCCATCCCAGGTTTTTCTCAAACGTCCGCTTTTGAGATTATAATTTCCTATGGTTCTCTCCCCAATGTTGCGGAGATGATAATTCCATCCCAGGTTTTTCTCAAACGTCCGCTTTTGAGATTATAATTTCCTATGGTTCTCTCCCCAATGTTGCGGAGATGATAATTCCATCCCAGGTTTTTCTCAAACGTCCGCTTTTGAGATTATAATTTCCTATGGTTCTCTCCCCAATGTTGCGGAGATGATAATTCCATCCCAGGTTTTTCTCAAACGTCCGCTTTTGAGATTGTAATTTCCTATGGTTCTCTCCCCAATACTGCGGAGACGATAATTCCATTCAAGGTTTTTCTCAATGATTGCTTTTGAGATTGTAATTGCCTATGGTTATCTCCCCAATACTGTGGAGATGGTAATTCCCACCAAGATTTCGCTCAATGATTGCTGTTGAAGTGAAGTTATCCAAGATTTTCTCAGCAATTGCTGTTGAAGTTAAGGTCGTCCAAGGTTCTCTTACCGTTCCTGCTGAAGTAGTAACCATCCATGGTTCATTCATCACCTTTTGAAGATCCGAATCCAGCTCCTGTAACCAGTCAGGACACACCTATACAAAGCATCTGAAGACCAGCTCCTGCAACATGTCAGGTACTCATTCTTCTTTTTTTGCAGGTGCGCAAGCTCTCGCTAAGGAATCTCTTACGCGATCAACATCCAGATGGCATCTATAAGCCCATCATCCTATTCATCAGTCTCTAAATGGCATCTATAAGCCCATTTCCACCACACTGCTACTATGTGAGCGCAAATTTCTGGGCACTCTAGTGTTCAATCATCTTCCACCTTCGGATTACGAAAGGCACGTCAGCCAATCTGCATCCTCAGGTCTAAGAAGATTGAACAGGGGCAACTGTTGTACCCCAAAATTTGCCCTCCCATATTCTTCAAGAAACTGCCAAGTCAAGCTTCAAAATCTCCCCAAGGGTTGCACAGTGTAAGAGCCTCATGAACAGTCAAAATTAGGGTTTTGGTTCTGATCAAGAAAATGAAGTTTCCAAAGGTCCAATCAAGTCCCACATGCCTACAAATATGGTCAAGCATCCTCATATCAAGTTTCAAGACTTTCAGCACAAAATTGCACCGTCAAAACCCTAATTGCACTACAGTCAACTGTAGGGGCAAAATGGTCATTTGACAGTCAAAAGTCCAAATTTTTGGTCAACATCTCATTTTTGAAGCCACAAACATCATTTGATCAATGCTTGATCATGATTCTCAAAGCTTGGCTCAAAAATCATCAAGATGCAAAAGTTTCCTTATTTGGATAGTTGAAAAAGTCAACTGTAAATTGACCAAGGCATAACTTTCACATGGATTATCAGGAAAATTCCATCCAAATCTCATTTTGAAGATAAAGACATTTCCTACAACTCATCTTCATACTTCAAGTCCAAGAAATGCTCTCACAAAAAGTTATCAATTTCAACATTATAGGTCATTTTCAAAAGTCAACAAAAAGGGACTTTAAGTCAAAGGCCATAACTTGAGATTGGTAAATCAAAATGACATGGGACCAAAGACATTGGTTAGAAGACTCAAAGAACTTTCCAAAATGTCCAAAAACATGAGCAAAGCTTAAAAATTGAGCAAGTTATGCCTTGTGGAAGTTGGGAAATTTTTGGATATTTTGAAAAGTCAACATTGATTCAAATGACCTAAAATTGCTAATGGGCCTCTTTTTCTTCCACAATTCATTATCCAAAGCATGCACACGACCATTTGGCCCAAAGGGAAGTTTTTATTATTTTTTATTTATTTATTTGAATTTTTTATTACAATTAATTCATTTAAACTAAATAAAATATGGAAAAATGCTAAACTAATGAAATAAAATCTTTTTGTGCAGAAAATATTCTCATTGGACACTCAAAATTCGTGCATGATCAATTAGGGAAGGATTGGATATGATTGAGAGCAAAATTGCATGAAAAAGATTGGAAAAACTAATGCTTGAAAATCAAATATTGCATAATCAATTCTTGGATTCTTTTGATCATATTTTTGACCTAATTCATTCATACATATACAAAGAAGCAAAACCTAATGCCATTAACCAAGAAGCTGCACAAGAATCTGGAAAACAAAGTTTGACTTTTTGCTTAAAAATCTCAAATCTGAAAACCAGGCTAGAAGAGGATTCAAGGCAAAAGACTTGTGCCATCACCTTCCTGAAGCTGCAAGGAAGGATTCCCAATCGAAAACACCAACTCTAATGCCCTAAATCATTGTACAGAATCGAGTTTTTTCTCATAAAAATGCATGCTCATGTTTTAACTTTGAGACAGTTTCATGACATTTTATTTGTGTATTCATATTGAGTATTGTATTCTGAAGCTAACCATATGGATTAATTGCATTTTTATACACTATATGCAAATATACCATTGTCATATTTTAGGGTTTCAGGCTTGGCGAATTGGGGCTTTCCATCCAAAGAAAAATTGAGACTTGAGACCTGGACCATTAAAACGAGCGTGCCTGGACGAAAAGAATCCATATGTTGCGCCTAATTTCTAATGCAAGGACGCCTATTCGCTATTTTCCAGAAACTGGCCTAAGAGAACGTTTGTAAAACCGTTGCTAATGGTTTGTATGTTTCAGGAAAAATAAAAACAACGAGGAAGATGACCTCGTGGCATCAGTGGATTGGCTAGTTCAAATTTCGCGCGTAAAGCGCCCCACTAACCATTATTTATTTTATATTTATTGTTTGATGTTTAAGGTACAACACGCGCGTTTGGCTTGGTTGGTAAGGCTGGCAAGTGGTAATGTTCAGGACCTGGGTTCGAGCCCCAGGTCCTCACCCCCTTTCACATTATTTTTCAATTAATGGTTCTATGCGGATTATGTCCTGAAGACGCACCATACGCTCCTCCATCAAGCCGTCCATGCGTTCAATATCATCAATCCAAGGGCACAGATTTGAGGAATAGGATGCACCCTAGTCAACACGTATACACGCGTCCTGAAAAGTCAAAGAGGCCAGGAATTTAAATGGGCCAGATTTCTAAAAGAAAATCTCCATATTAAGGGGCAGACCCCCTAGGTTTGCCATTTTTTCTTACATTCTTTCTTTAGCATTATTTGTATTTATTGTTTTTTTTGTTTAATTAATTTATTATTTTCATAAAAAACACAAAAGACAAAAAAATCAGAAAAGATAAAAAATAATAAATATTTTATTTTAGTATTTTTATAAATAAATTGCATTAATTAATTTTAGTTTTAATTTAGGGTTTAATTGTAATATTTTCATAATAAAAATCTAAAATTGATAGAATTAGGGTTTATGATAATTTTTATTCCTTTTTCTTTTCTTCCATAATAATTAACTATTAAATATTTATTTTTGTAATTAAAATTGCATGTAAAATAATTAGGGTTAATTTTAGGTTAAAATTTAATCTTTTCTTAATAAACTAAAAACAAATAGAATTAGGTTTAATTGCATTTAATTCTTTTTCATTAAAATCATAAAATACCAAAAAACAATTTCTTTTCTTTTTTCAATTAATTAATTTCATCATTAAATTTAATTTAGTTAAAAAGGGTCCAACGCCCTCGTTTCGATTTAAATTTCAATTCGCATATTTATTTCTTTTTCGTTTAATATTTCTATGTCTCTCCCAAAGCAGTGTAATTAATTTCTCGCACTTTACTCTTCTTTAATTCTTTATTTTTCTGTCAAATCGGGTTCATGAAATTTTGGCGATGTGGACCCGCGCCTTTTGTAATAGCTTTAGAACTTTTATTTCTCGCAATTTTTTAACTATTAATCAAGGCATGCAAGAATGAATGGACAAAAATAAAAACAAACGCTAGATCACCAATAACATGACAAAAGACAAAAATAAATGAAAACGACACACAAATCACACACCACCCCTAGGGTACGCCTCACTGTTGCCTTGCCTCGAAAGGTGATCGTCGAGTAGAGGATGTCTTAGTAAGTCCTCATGATCCGGGAACCTGGCATGAGGGTAGCTTCTAAGGTGTCTTCCTATTGCTCCGGTGATCACCATGTCCCGAACCTCGAATTGACCCGAACACCTCCAACGGTGGTGCTACCTACCTCTCAATGGTGGGATGTCACTACTTTAAAGGACATTTACACAGACGAATTCCTTAGGGTAGGTAGACGACTCGTGGATACTTGCTCTAATTCAAAACAAAACAAATCAAAAATACTTTTCACACCAACACATTTTCAAAAAGCTTTCGAAAGCAACTTTTCAAACACTCTTGAGGACCGATACAAGAGTCGAACTGAAATTTTCAAAGAAACTTTTTAAAACCCACAGTTGAAAAGCAAACAAACCATTTTTGAAAACACAAATGAGCAAGTATCTAAGAGCCCATGGATAACCATGGATAGAAAGGGTGCTAACACCTTCCCTTTCTATAATCTACATCCCGAACCGAGAGCAATCTCTATAAGGAATTTTTCTGTGCTTTTGTCCTTTCCATTTGGAGAAAATAAAAGACGGTGGCGACTCTTGCTTCCGCGACATTTCGCAAACCAGCGTTAAACAGGCAGTTCCAGATCCACCGATCACACCATGTATTCCTCCTCACCCTGCACAGTAACAATCTTCCCTTTGACAGGGTATTTGAGCTTTTGGTGTAAAGTGGAAGTTACTGCCCCAGCTTTATGAATCTAGGGTCGACCCAACAAGCAGGAGTAAGATGGACGAATATCCATTACATAGAACGTTGAGCCGAAAACTTGGGAACCCACACGAATAGGGATGTCTACCTCACCGTGCACCATCCTCTTAGAACCGTCGAAGGCTCTAACAATGATGTTACTAGGTTTCAACTCCAAACCCTCACAATCTAAGCGATCCAATGCCTTCTTGGGTAAAACATTCAGGGAAGAACCGGTATCCACCAACACATGTGCGAGAGTAGTGCCCCTGCACTCTATAGAGACGTGCAGGGCATCATTGTGATTTTTCCCTTTGGCGGTAAGGTCAGCATCTGAGAACCCCAAGCCATTGTCAGCCGTCAAATTAGCCACACAGTCGGTGAATTGATCCACGGAGGTCTCTTGCGGCACATGGGCCGTTTTCAGAAATGAAATCAGGGCTTTTGCATGGGCCTCTGAGCATAGCAACAATGATAGCATAGAGATTTTGGAGGGAGTATGCCCCAATTGTTCAACAACATTAAAGTCACTCTTTTTGATAATTTTAAGAATTTCCTCCATTTCTTGTTGGGAGGCTTCCACAGCAGTCTTCTTTGGTGCCTCCGTCCTGGCAGGCGAATCGGTAGCAACTTCTTTGCCCCGAGTATCAGAGGACTCGGCGGCAGTAGTAGACACAGGAACTTGAATTGGAACATGCACACTTGCGGGTGTGATGGTGAGAGGTTTTCGGATAACTGGTGGTGCAATGTCAGGCGAGAAGAGCCTGCCACTGCGGGTAATCTTGGCGGGACCAGTGATGTTACTGATACTGGTATTGGTGTTGAACTCCTGCTTCACCCCAAGCACATACACATCGGCGCCATAATGCCATGGAACAGCTTTATCAGACTCATACGGGAGAGGCCCCGGGACAGTAATAGTGATGGGTGCAACAGACATAATTTGGACTGGTTTCTTTACGGGAGCTTTGGCAGGATTGTAGATTGTGACAACAGATATTTCTTCAACGGAAACAGACGGAACAACAGTTTTCTTGAATAGAATTTCCTTGCTATCCATCAGGCTTTGGATGCCTGACTTCAGCAGTGGACAACCGGTGGGGATAACAACACACAGGAGGCAACCCTTACTACAACCCGGAAATAAACCGGCTAGTAGTAAGTTCCTCTTAACAGTCAAAAGATGGGTAACAACTTCATTCACAGAAACAGCATACAATTCTTCCTCAATGGAATTTACTCTATGCTGGGGCATAGGAGCAGTTACAACATTCGGCCTCTCAGGCGCTTCAAACTGAATTTCCTTTGCGTCGATAAGATCTTGCACTTTGTTTCTCAAGGCCCAGCAATCATCAGTAGTGTGCCCGGGACTATCAGAATGATAAGCACACCGGGCATTTGGGTTATACTTAGGAGACGCAGTGTTGACGACCTTATGAGCTTCTTTGGTGGTCACCAAATTGGTTGATAACAGTTGGGGTAAAATTTGAGATAAGGTCATACTAAGCCGAGTATACTGCCTCTTGGGCCTTTCACTTCTTTGTTGATTGTACTGCTGAGGAGCGGCAGCAGGTTTTGAAATGACCAGAGCATTGACGGCTTGGCGACTTTCTGGTTTGACTTGTCTTCTAGGACCATAGACGGCACTTGCTTCTTTCTTAAAAGGCCTCTTCTCAGTACTTGCAGCAACACCCTTCTGAATCTTCCCTGACTTGATGCCAGCTTCTATCCTTTCGCCCGTTAAGATCAAATCGGTAAACCCTGCAGAAGAGTTACCAATCAGATGATTGAAAAATGGCCCAGATAGGGTCCCTAGAAACATATCAACAAGCTCACGATCGGTTAAAGGAGGCTGCACCCTGCCAGCCAAATCCCTCCATTTTTATGCGTATTCTTTGAATCCTTCGCTTGTTCCTAATGACATACCCTGAAGTTGGGTACGGGTAGGGGCAAGGTCAGAATTGTATTGGTATTGTTTGTAGAAAGCGGTGGCCAAATCTTCCCAATTCCGGACACTGGTTCCTTCTAGCTGATAAAACCACTCCAACTGAGCTCCAGAAAGGCTGTCTTGAAAGAAATGAATCCAGAGGTTTTTATCTGCCGTATAGGGCTGGATCTTTCTCACGTAGGACCTAAGATGCATTTTGGGACAGGACAGCCCATCATACCTCACAAACACTGGCACTTTGAACTTTGGGGGAATCACAATCCCGGCAACCAAACCCAAGTCTTCAAAATCCAAACCCGGTACTCTTTGTAATTCCATGGCGGCTAATCGGTCTTCTAACCCTTTGTATTTATCATCAGCTGGAGGGTATTGCTGGTCAGAATAATCTTCATCCTCTTCAACCTCTTCTTCCTCCGCATCAGACTCGGAAGGCACCGCAACTCCATCTCTCTTACTAGTCCCTTCATCAGAAGTAGGAGGAAATTCAAGCACTCTCCGAGCTTCTCCGTCAAATCTTCTCCCCAAAGTAGCCACCCCGAGTCTCTTTTTCTTCTTTTTTACTGGGTCTTTATTCCCCAGCAAGGTCTTGAGATCCTCCTGACCTTTAGCCAAGGTTGTCAGGAGTTGCTGGAACTGTGCATTTTGAGCTTGTAGGTCTTTGACTGTTTGCTCGAGATCCATCCTACTGAAATAAACAGCAGACAGATAAGGAAACCTGGAATGAGACCTGCTTATGCACATGATGAATGGTATGCTTATGTATGCAATGCATCCAAGGATTTAGGACATTCAAAATTGTTTTAGACAAAGAAGAACGCACGTCATATTAATAAGAAGAAATTTGTCAGTACATAAATGCCCCATGGGCCAAATATTACAAAATAAACTTCTTAAGGCAAAAAGACATTGCGCATCCTTTTTGGTGCGATGTAGGTGTTGAGGGACTCCTGCTCGTGGAGTCGGCGGGTAAGCTCTAGGACCTTCTTTTCACTGGCGTAGTAGCTAGCTTCAAAAGTGTTCCGTTCCTCCTTGAGCTGAATCCAACTTTTCTGCATTTCCTCCCACGATGTAGGCATGTCTGGATGTAGGACGATGTAGGGAACCTCTCCTTCATTGACGGGCTCTTTAATCACTGGGAGTACATGAGGATAAGGCATCATTAGACTTTGGGCTTGGGCTCGTACCCACTTGAGATAGGGCTCAAGAGGGATGAAGTTCTTGTGTCCCAGAGTCTTGCTATCAACCTTGTTGAGTTTTCCCCAAGCTCTGATGAATCTTTGGCGAAGTCCTTGCGCATCGTTGTCGAAATCAAAAACTAGGCTAGGAATCAACATATCATGAGGGCCATCCCTCCGTGCATATCCAAATTGCCTCAAAGCTAGACAAGGGTTGTAGGTGATACCCCCTCTAATTCCAAGTAAAGGAACATTAGGAAATTCTCCGCAACGATCGACAATGATGACATTTTCTATGGACCGAGAACACCAATGCACATCAGAATGAGTAAGAGTCATCAACCGTTGGGACCACCTTGTACCTTGGTCATTCTTCAAGACAAATTGTGGAAGGTGCGAAATAAACCACCTTGCAAGGATAGGAGTACAGCACATGAGAACACCCCTCTTTCTCATTGTTCGTGTGTAAAATGAGTGAAGGATGTCCCCAAGCAATGTTGGTATTGGATTTCTGGACAAGAAGATTTTGACAGCGTTGACATCTACCAATTGGTCAGGATTTGGGAACAGGACCAACCCATAGATAAGGAGTGCCACAATCTCTTCAAAGGCTTGCAGGTCCAATGAGTTCCAGCATTCTTGTGCCTTCTCAAACAAGAACTTTGCTAAGAATCCTTTGACGCCGCTTCTGGTTTCCCAATGCCCCTTGATGTCAGATGGTTGAAGATGTAATGCTCGAGCAACATCTTCCGGCTTTGGCTCCTTTTCCGTACCGTTGAAGGGTAGTTGATTAAGGATAGGGATTCTTAGGAGTTGAGAAAACTCCTCCAAAGTGGGTACCAACTGATAATCAGGGAAAGTGAAACAGTGGTGAAGAGGGTCAAAGAACTGGAATAACACTTTCATCATGTCCTCTTTAATGTTGGTGTTGACTAGGCTGAGCAGTCTACCATGTCTTTCACTGAAGGATGAGTTCTCCGGAATTCTTGAGGTGAGCTCCTTGAGTTGAGGAGAGATTCTCACAAGGTTGACTTGAATGGTATTTCTGCGAGGAATTTCCATGTCCTACAAAACAAGAACAAAGATGAAGATCCAAAACCCTTGAAATGGTTAGAGAATGCATATGATGCTTCATGATGTTTATGATGTATGCACAAAACATATGTACAAGCAAAACACACCAAACCCTAGTTTCAGGCTTGCATGGGGTTTCATAGGTAAGTACCCTCTTGAGTGTAGTTGGCTTAAAAACCTGTCCTATAAATAGTAACCGGGTTCTAAGGAGCTCAATATCCTTGGATTGTTTTCAATGTTCATTGTTTTGGTTTAGCCACTTAACTAGCGACCAAATATTCCAAGAAAACAACCCTCAATGAGTGTAGTATCGAGTATCTACCAACTTCGGACTGCACCAAAGCCGGTCATCTCACTACCTCTAATAAAAGGCCAAGATGGTCAAGTAAGGTTCTAGGTCATTAGTGCTTAGTGACATCACTCAGCGGCCCCGTACTCTCCTTGATTGAACTCAAGGGTTACCGGTACTCACAAATATGTCGCACTAATATAGCTATTGCTTCGACCGTGTCGGTATACCCTGCACAGTTTCCACAACGTATTGCTATCTATGAATGTTTCCCAAAATCCGGGTGTAGGATTGCAAACCCAAACAAATAGAGCCAAAGTATAAAGCAAACAATTCAAACAATTAGTCATGCAAGAGGGTGATCTAAGCCCTAAGGTTACTCCACTTTTTAAAATTTAAGTCCCCAGCAGAGTCGCCAGTTCTGTGATACGGTGGGAGAACTGACTATGGTTTTGCGTTTGTTTTCGCAAATGTTTCGGTTGAGCAAGAGTCGCCACCGAATTTTTATTTTATCCTAAGGAAAGGTTTAAAAAGCACAGCAAAAACCTTTGAGATTTTTCTTGGGTTCGGGGAGTTGATTATAGAAAGGGAAGGTATTAGCACCCTTTCTATCCATGGTTATCCATGGGCTCTTAGTTACTTGCTTAGCTCACTTGCCTTTTGTTTTCAATTGTTTTAAATGGTGCTTGTGTGTGTGGGTTTGAAAAATGTTTTGAAAAGAGGCCAATGTGGTGGCAACCCTTGTAATGATCCATGTGGGGATGTATACAAAGATATATGTCTTTTGAAAAAGTTTTCATTTGTTTTTGAAAGTTGTTTTGAAAGTGTTGTGAGGTGTGTTTTAGAAAATAGGCAAGTGTTTTGTTTTTGCAAGTTTGATTCAAGTAACTAAGAGGTTATCTACTCCTAAATTTCTCAAAGTTTATTGCTATGTTTTAACCCTTTTAATAAGTTTGTTCCACCATTGTATTTGGTGGACAATCTCATATTAGGATGTGAAAGGGACGGGCGCGGGTCATCGTTTAGACCATAATTGCAACGGTGTCAAGTATCTTTGGGCATTTTCTTTAAGGGACTTGATCATTTGTTTGGCAATACTTTGAAAAATGTTATCGAGGGACTATGATCATTCAATTTGTTTGTTTTGCCCAAAGAGACCTAACATGCAATATGGCCCATTTTGAAAGGAAACAAGTGGAATACCCTAGGGGGTGCAAGTGTGATTTGTGTGTCCATTTTCATGCTTGTTTGTCTTGAGATTAGGTCATAACTATTTTGTTCGTTTTATTCGCATATAAACCCTAATTCTAGCATTATATATTTAGAAAACGATAAAGTGCGAAATTTAAACTCCTACGCTATTACAACACAATAATATAGGGAGGGGGGTACAATGTTTCAAATGGGGATTTTGACAAGGAATTTTAAACCTAAAACTATTACATCAATTTTGAATTTATACAATTTAATTAATGTACAATAATTAAATAAAAATGGAATAAAATATGCAAGATGCAAAAATGTTTTGTATATGTATGAAAAAAAAGTATTATTTATGTAAAATAAAAAGAAAATAAAAAGATATTATTTTTGGAGTATTTTTGAATTTAGGACAAAAACCCTAATTCTATTAAATAAAAGGTATTATTTAATAATATATACAATAGTTATTATTTATAGTTATTATTTATAGACAAAAATAAAATAAAATAAAGTATATTTGTAAAAAAGGGTATTTTTTAGTATTAAATATTAAAAAAAATAAAATATGTACATCTTTTGGTATTTTTCTAAGTGTATTAATATATATATACTTATGTATTAAGTTCTAAATATATATAAAAAATAATATTTAATATAAAAATAAAAAGGGTATTTTTTTATACAAAATATTTTCAGGAAGTAAAAATAAAATAAAAGTGTATAAAAAATATATTTGTATTATCTTAATATTTTAAACAAAAAGTATATATGCATATTTATTTATTTATGTACAAAACAATCAAATAAATACTTAATAAATTCAAAAAATGATGGGAAAAATATTTTTATATTTTTAATATGCTGAGAAAAAATAAGTGAGTCAGTTAAAAAAAGAAAAAGTCAAAAAATATTAAAAATGAAGCAAATGGGCTCAAGGGTGTAAAACCAAAAAAGGGTGGTGTGAAAAGTAACTCAGAAGCAAGCCCAGCCCAAAGCCACCTTTCTTCAACCTCTGAACAAAAATTGTTCAGAAAACGCGCGCAAGGAGCTCCATTTGAATATCCTGATTCTTTGATTTTTTGAACAAACTTCCAACACAAAAAATGTTAAGCATGAAACCACGATTCCAAATATATAAAGAACATCTCCTAACTCTCAGAAACGAGAGAGAATTTTAACAATCCCAAATCCTAACCTAAGTTTTCTACCATTTTCAGACCTTAAATTCTCACAGCTCAGGCAAAAGAAATGAAAAGTAAAAGAATGTACATGTTCAGTGGCATGAGTAGAACATTGTTTATTCACAAACTTAAAGCTAATGATGCCTAATAAGAGAGATACGAATTCAAAAACTTACCTGTTCAGTTGAAGTTCTATCTGGAAATGTAGGAACTTTCAGTGCAAGGTGATGATTGGAAAAGCTTCCTTGAGGTCCAGGGATGCTATTCCAATGTTTACTTTGTCTTGAAAGCTTCTGAATCGAGCTAGAGAACTTCACCTGCAAGTCAGAAATGTGAAAATGGTGGAAGTGGTTAGAGTGATTACAGGTCGTGCTTTTGCTTTTGGTTAGCTTGCATAGATGGTATGGAAGGTGTGTGAACTGGTTTGGGCAAGAGAGCTCGAGAGAAATGAGAGATAACACTCAAACTGCAGGGCCTGCCCTGTTTTTGCAGTTTGAGAGTGATTCTGAGATGGAGGGTGTTTTGAAGGCTAAGGGCTCGTGTATTAGCTTGGTTGTGTTGTGTGGAATGTGTTTGATAACTTTGTCTAAGTGTTCTTGAGCTGATATGGTAGTTGGTATGAGTTATGCAATGTTTCTTACTTCTTAAGCAAACAAAGACAACTTGTATTTCTAGGTCAGTAGAGGACCCCTAATCCTTCTGCAAAGCTTTTCTTGATCAGAGTGATTTGTTCATAATCTTGTGCCAATCAGATTTGCAATGTACTTGTTGGATTTTCAATTTGACATAAAGTGCAACTTTTCAAAAATGGCTATTTTGCTTTATCTAAAAATGGATTAAACCTTCATACAATGCTTTAGCTCAAAGAACATGGTCTTGGCACAAAGAATATGCATTAAATTATTGAGTGTAACTTGGTTTAAGGACCTGTAATCTAGCTTAAAGCATGCTGAGTTCAAATTGCAAGGTTATGGACATGTAACTTGGTCATGAACAAAGTGAGTTTTTGCCATATTGTGAAATTCGATTCTCCCTAACCATGAGGTTGTTTGAGAAGTTCTTGGACATTTTGGAAAGCTTGGAATGTGTACTACAATCCATCTTTGAAGTGCAATTTGAAATTCAAAGTGGAAGTGTATGGAAAATGGTCTTGAAGTTAGGTAGAAAACCTTGTCAAAATAGGTCAAATTTCACTAAGTTAAGAATGGTTTAGTGTCCTTATTCAAAAAATTGTAACTTGAGATACAAGCTTCAAATGAGAAAACTTTGTGTATCAAAGTCGTAGATTATGCAACAAGCTACAACTTTAATGTTTTGACTTTTGTTTGAATCCAAATGAATCATGGTGAAAAAGTGGGGCAAAGTTAGGAAAAAGTTAGGGTTTTCCATAACTTAGAAAAATTCTAAGTTATGAAAAATTCCATTTTAAACCCTAATTTGCATTTCTTGGTTTCTTGGTGAACAAGTTTCATGATTTGGTATGTTTTGATGAAAAATGAATCTTGACTCTTGATTTTGACCAAAAAGTCAAAGTTTGACTTTTCAGTATACAGTCAAAATTGATCAATTGACTGGGAAATTCAACTGTCAATCTTGTGTACTTGGGATCTTTTGAGTTTGTTGAGCATGTCAAGACAATTCCATGGGGTCCTTGAGTCCATAGGTGAACTTGGTTTGCCATTGGCTAGGTCAAACAGTCAAAAATTGCCTTTGTGCAATCAAAACCCTGAAAATGACCATTTTGCCCTTTTGATGATCTGATCAAATTCTTGTGGATTTGTGATCCAAACTTGATCAAATGGTTCATATGAGTTCATAATGTTGATGTGGGTCAATTTTCATGAGATTTGACTGTCAATTGGCCACAGTTGACTTTTTCCCCAATACAACTGATTTTTAGGTCAACTGTCCAATTGACCGGGTAAAACTTGGAATCAGGACTTGAAACTTGGTATGGGTGAACTTGGGAGTCCAACATGAAGCATGAAAGTCATCTTAGGCATTTTAGGTCAAAACATCTTTGTGCAAACACAAACCCTAATTTGGGTCAACAGTGCAAGGAGAAGTCTTGAGCAGAGGAAACCCTAACTGGATCTTGATCTTCAAAGGTCTGGTGATGAGAAAATGTTGAGAAAATGGGAGGGCAAATTTTGGGGTACAACATATACTATCCAGTCTCATTATATAATTTTAATTATTACGAGAGTATATGAAATATGTGTCATTAATTTATAGTGTTTTAACATAGTTTCTTAATGATGAAGTAACCTAAAATTTTGTGATGGAGTAGAAGAAAACTATTGAAATTGTTTACATCTATTATACCATAATATAATATGAATATAGTGAATAAATATACTATCGAGCCTTATTATATGATTTTATCTATAAAAAATGTATATTAAATATGTGTCATTAATTAACGGTATTTTAACATAGTTTCTTAATGATGAAGTAACCTAAAACTTGGTGATCATGAAGAAGAAAACTATTGAAATTGTTTATATCTATTATACCATAATACAATATAGATATGGTGATTAAATATACTATCGAGCCTCATTATATTATTTTATCTATTACGAATTTATATGAAATATGTGTCATTAAATAATAGTCTTTTAACGTAGTTTCTTAGTGATGCAGTAACCTAAAATTTGGTGATAGAGATGAAGAAAACTATTGAAATTGTTTACAACTGTTATACCATAATACAATATAAATATGGTGAATAAATATACAATCGAGCCTCATTATATAATTTTAATTATTAGAAAAATTTATGAAATATGTGTCATTAACTAATAGTCTTTTAACATAGTTTCTTAGTGATGAATTAACCTAAAATTTGGTGATGGTGAAGAAGAAAATTACTGAAATTCTTTACAACTATTATACCATGATACAATATGAATATGGTGAATAATTATACTACCGAGTCTCATTATATTACTTTATCTATTACGAACTTATATGAAATATGTGTCATTAATTAATAGTATTTTAACATAGTTTCTTAGTGATGAAATAACCTAAAATTTGGTGATGGTGAAGAAGAAAACTATTGACATTATTTACATCTATTATACCATAATACAATATAAATATGGTGAATAAATATACAATCGAGTCTCATTATATTATTTTATATATTACGAATGTATATGAATATGTGTCATTAATTAATAGTCTTTTAACATAGTTTCTTAGTGATGCAGTAACCAAAAATTTGGTGATAGAGATGAAGAAAACTATTGAAATTGTTTACAACTGTTATACCATAATACAATATAAATATGGTGAATAAATATACTATCGGGCCTCATTATATAATTTTAATTATTAGAAAAATTTATGAAATATGTGTCATTAACTAATAGTCTTTTAACATAGTTTTTTAGTGATGAAGTAACCTAAAATTTGGTGATGATGAAGAAGAAAACTACTGAAATTGTTTACATCTATTATACCATAATACAATATAAATATGGTGAATAATTATACTACCGAGCCTCATTATATTACTTTATCTATTACGGATTTATATTAAATATGAGCCATTAATTAATAGTCTTTTAACATAGTTTCTTAGTGATGAAGTAACCTAAAATTTGGTGATGGTGAAGAAGAAAACTATTGAAATTATTTACATCTATTATACCATAATACAATATAAATATGGTGAATAAATATACTATCGAGCCTCATTATATTATTTTATCTATTACGAATGTATATGAAATATGTGTCATTAATTAATAGTCTTTTAACATAGTTTCTTAGTGAAGAAGTAACTTAAAATTTGGTGATGAAGAAGAAGAAAACTATTGAAATATTTTTACATTTATTATACCATAATACAATATGAATATGTTGAATAAGTATACTATCAAGCCTCATTACATAATTTTAATTATTACGAAAGTATATGAAATATGTGTCATTAATTTATAGTGTTTTAACATAGTTTCTTAATGATGAAGTAACCCAAAATTTTATGATAGAGTAGAAAAAAACTATTGAAATTGTTGACATCTATTATACCATAATATAATATGAATAAGGATTATAAATATACTATCGAGCCTTATTATATGATTTTATCTATAACAAATGTATATGAAATATGTGTCATTAATTTACGGTATTTTAACATAGTTTCTTAGTGATTAAGTAACCTAAACCTTGGTGATCGTGAAGAAGAAAACTATTGAAATTGTTTATATCTATTATAACATAATACAATATAGATATGGTGATTAAATATACCATCGAGCCTCATTATATTATATTATCTATTAAGAATTTATATGAAATATGTGTCATTAAATAATAGTCTTTTAACATAGTTTCTTAGTAATGAAGTAACCTAAAATTTGGTGATAGAGATGAAGAAAACTATTGAAATTATTTACAACTGTTATACCGTAATACAATATAAATATGGTGAATAAATATACTATCGAGCCTCATTATATAATTTTAATTATTAGAAAAATTTATGAAATATGTGTCATTAACTAATAGTCTTTTAACATAGTTTCTTAGTGATGAAGTAACCTAAAATTTGGTGATAGTGAAGAAGAAAATTACTGAAATTCTTTAAATCTATTATACCATGATACAATATGAATATGGTGAATAATTATACTACCGAGTCTCATTATATTACTTTATCTATTACGAATGTATATGAAATATTTGTCATTAATTAATAGTCTTTTAACATAGTTTCTTAGTGATGAAGTAACCTAAAATTTGGTGATGATGAAGAAGATAACTATTGACATTATTTACATCTATTATACCATAATACAATATAAATATGGTGATTAAATATACTATCGAGTCTCATTATATTATTTTATATATTACGAATGTGTATGAATATGTGTCATTAATTAATAGTCTTTTAACATAGTTTCTTAGTGAAGAAGTAACTTAAAATTTGGTGATGAAGAAGAAGAAAACTATTGAAATATTTTCACATTTATTATACCATAATACAATATGAATATGTTGAATAAGTATAATATCAAGCCTCATTATATAATTTTAATTATTACGAGAGTATATGAAATATGTGTCATTAATTTGTAGTGTTTTAACATAGTTTGATAGTGATGAAGTAACCTAAAATTTTATGATGGAGAAGAAGAAAACTATTGAAATTGTTTAAATCTATTATACTATAATATAATATGAATATGGTGAATAAATATACTATCGAGCCTTATTATATGACTTTATCTATAACAAATGTATATTAAATATGTGTCATTAATTAACGGTATTTTAACATAGTTTCTTAGTGATGAAGTAACCTAAAATTTGGTGAACGTGAAAAAGAAAACTATTGAAATTGTTTATATCTATTATACCGTAATACAATATAGATATGGTTATTAAATATACTATCGAGCCTCATTATATTATTTTATCTATTACGAATTTATATGAAATATGTGTCATAAAATAATAGTCTTTTAACATAGTTTCTTAGTGATGAAGTAACCTAAAATTTGGTGATAGACATGAAGAAAATTATTGAAATTGTTTACAACTGTTATACCGTAATACAATATAAATATGGTGAATAAATATACTATCGAGCATCATTATATAATTTTAATTATTAGAAAAGTTTATGAAATATGTGTCATTAACTAATAGTCTTTTAACATAGTTTCTTAGTGATGAAGTAACCTAAAATATGGTGATGGTGAAGAAGAAAACTACTGAAATTGTTTACAATTATTATACCATGATACAATATGAATATGGTGAATAATTATACTACCGAGCCTCATTATATTACTTTATCTATTACGAATGTATATGAAATATGCGTCATTAATTAATAGTCTTTTAACATAGTTTCTTAGTGAAGAAGTAACTTAAAATTTGGTGACGAAGAAGAAGAAAACTATTGAAATATTTTTACATTTATTATACCATAATACAATATGAATATGGTGAATAAGTATACTATCCAGTCTCATTATATAATTTTAATTATTACGAGAGTATATGAAATATGTGTCATTAATTTATAGTGTTTTAACATAGTTTCTTAATGATGAAGTAACCTAAAATTTTGTGATGGAGTAGAAGAAAACTATTGAAATTGTTTACATCTATTATACCATAATATAATATAAATATAGTGAATAAATATACTATCGAGCCTTATTATATGATTTTATCTATAAAAAATGTATATTAAATATGTGTCATTAATTAAAAACATTTTAACATAGTTTCTTAGTGATGAAGTAACCTAAAACTTGGTGATCATGAAGAAGAAAACTATTGAAATTGTTTATATCTATTATACCATAATACAATATAGATATGGTGATTAAATATACTATCGAGCCTCATTATATTATTTTATCTATTACGAATTTATATGAAATATGTGTCATTAAATAATAGTCTTTTAACGTAGTTTCTTAGTGATGCAGTAACCTAAAATTTGGTGATAGAGATGAAGAAAACTATTGAAATTGTTTACAACTGTTATACCATAATACAATATAAATATGGTGAATAAATATACTATCGAGCCTCATTATATAATTTTAATTATTAGAAAAATTTATGAAATATGTGTCATTAACTAATAGTCTTTTAACATAGTTTCTTAGTGATGAATTAACCTAAAATTTGGTGATGGTGAAGAAGAAAATTACTGAAATTCTTTACAACTATTATACCATGATACAATATGAATATGGTGAATAATTATACTACCGAGTCTCATTATATTACTTTATCTATTACGAATTTATATGAAATATGTGTCATTAATTAATAGTATTTTAACATAGTTTCTTAGTGATGAAGTAACCTAAAATTTGGTGATGGTGAAGAAGAAAACTATTGACATTATTTACATCTATTATACCATAATACAATATAAATATGGTGAATAAATATACAATCGAGTCTCATTATATTATTTTATATATTACGAATGTATATGAATATGTGTCATTAATTAATAGTCTTTTAACATAGTTTCTTAGTGATGCAGTAACCAAAAATTTGGTGATAGAGATGAAGAAAACTATTGAAATTGTTTACAACTGTTATACCATAATACAATATAAATATGGTGAATAAATATACTATCGGGCCTCATTATATAATTTTAATTATTAGAAAAATTTATGAAATATGTGTCATTAACTAATAGTCTTTTAACATTGTTTTTTAGTGATGAAGTAACCTAAAATTTGGTGATGATGAAGAAGAAAACTACTGAAATTGTTTACATCTATTATACCATAATACAATATAAATATGGTGAATAATTATACTACCGAGCCTCATTATATTACTTTATCTATTACGAATTTATATTAAATATGAGCCATTAATTAATAGTCTTTTAACATAGTTTCTTAGTGATGAAGTAACCTAAAATTTGGTGATGGTGAAGAAGAAAACTATTGAAATTATTTACATCTATTATACCATAATACAATATAAATATGGTGAATAAATATACTATCGAGCCTCATTATATTATTTTATCTATTACGAATGTATATGAAATATGTGTCATTAATTAATAGTCTTTTAACATAGTTTCTTAGTGAAGAAGTAACTTAAAATTTGGTGATGAAGAAGAAGAAAACTATTGAAATATTTTTACATTTATTATACCATAATACAATATGAATATGTTGAGTAAGTATACTATCAAGCCTCATTACATAATTTTAATTATTACGAAAGTATATGAAATATGTGTCATTAATTTATAGTGTTTTAACATAGTTTCTTAATGATGAAGTAACCCAAAATTTTATGATAGAGTAGAAAAAAACTATTGAAATTGTTGACATCTATTATACCATAATATAATATGAATAAGGATTATAAATATACTATCGAGCCTTATTATATGATTTTATCTATAACAAATGTATATGAAATATGTGTCATTAATTTACGGTATTTTAACATAGTTTCTTAGTGATTAAGTAACCTAAACCTTGGTGATCGTGAAGAAGAAAACTATTGAAATTGTTTATATCTATTATAACATAATACAATATAGATATGGTGATTAAATATACCATCGAGCCTCATTATATTATATTATCTATTAAGAATTTATATGAAATATGTGTCATTAAATAATAGTCTTTTAACATAGTTTCTTAGTAATGAAGTAACCTAAAATTTGGTGATAGAGATGAAGAAAACTATTGAAATTATTTACAACTGTTATACCGTAATACAATATAAATATGGTGAATAAATATACTATCGAGCCTCATTATATAATTTTAATTATTAGAAAAATTTATGAAATATGTGTCATTAACTAATAGTCTTTTAACATAGTTTCTTAGTGATGAAGTAACCTAAAATTTGGTGATAGTGAAGAAGAAAATTACTGAAATTCTTTAAATCTATTATACCATGATACAATATGAATATGGTGAATAATTATACTACCGAGTCTCATTATATTACTTTATCTATTACGAATGTATATGAAATATTTGTCATTAATTAATAGTCTTTTAACATAGTTTCTTAGTGATGAAGTAACCTAAAATTTGGTGATGATGAAGAAGATAACTATTGACATTATTTACATCTATTATACCATAATACAATATAAATATGGTGATTAAATATACTATCGAGTCTCATTATATTATTTTATATATTACGAATGTGTATGAATATGTGTCATTAATTAATAGTCTTTTAACATAGTTTCTTAGTGAAGAAGTAACTTAAAATTTGGTGATGAAGAAGAAGAAAACTATTGAAATATTTTCACATTTATTATACCATAATACAATATGAATATGTTGAATAAGTATAATATCAAGCCTCATTATATAATTTTAATTATTACGAGAGTATATGAAATATGTGTCATTAATTTGTAGTGTTTTAACATAGTTTGATAGTGATGAAGTAACCTAAAATTTTATGATGGAGAAGAAGAAAACTATTGAAATTGTTTAAATCTATTATACTATAATATAATATGAATATGGTGAATAAATATACTATCGAGCCTTATTATATGACTTTATCTATAAAAAATGTATATTAAATACGTGTCATTAATTAAAGGTATTTTAACATAGTTTCTTAGTGATGAAGTAACCTAAAACTTGGTGATCATGAAGAAGAAAACTATTGAAATTGTTTATATCTATTATACCATAATACAATATAGATATGGTGATTAAATATACTATCGAGCCTCATTATATTATTTTATCTATTACGAATTTATATGAAATATGTGTCATTAAATAATAGTCTTTTAACGTAGTTTCTTAGTGATGCAGTAACCTAAAATTTGGTGATAGAGATGAAGAAAACTATTGAAATTGTTTACAACTGTTATACCATAATACAATATAAATATGGTTAATAAATATACTATCGAGCCTCATTATATAATTTTAATTATTAGAAAAATTTATGAAATATGTGTCATTAACTAATAGTCTTTTAACATAGTTTCTTAGTGATGAATTAACCTAAAATTTGGTGATGGTGAAGAAGAAAATTACTGAAATTCTTTACAACTATTATACCATGATACAATATGAATATGGTGAATAATTATACTACCGAGTCTCATTATATTACTTTATCTATTACGAATTTATATGAAATATGTGTCATTAATTAATAGTATTTTAACATAGTTTCTTAGTGATGAAGTAACCTAAAATTTGGTGATGGTGAAGAAGAAAACTATTGACATTATTTACATCTATTATACCATAATACAATATAAATATGGTGAATAAATATACAATCGAGTCTCATTATATTATTTTATATATTACGAATGTATATGAATATGTGTCATTAATTAATAGTCTTTTAACATAGTTTCTTAGTGATGCAGTAACCAAAAATTTGGTGATAGAGATGAAGAAAACTATTGAAATTGTTTACAACTGTTATACCATAATACAATATAAATATGGTGAATAAATATACTATCGGGCCTCATTATATAATTTTAATTATTAGAAAAATTTATGAAATATGTGTCATTAACTAATAGTCTTTTAACATAGTTTTTTAGTGATGAAGTAACCTAAAATTTGGTGATGATGAAGAAGAAAACTACTGAAATTGTTTACATCTATTATACCATAATACAATATAAATATGGTGAATAATTATACTACCGAGCCTCATTATATTACTTTATCTATTACGAATTTATATTAAATATGAGCCATTAATTAATAGTCTTTTAACATAGTTTCTTAGTGATGAAGTAACCTAAAATTTGGTGATGGTGAAGAAGAAAACTATTGAAATTATTTACATCTATTATACCATAATACAATATAAATATGGTGAATAAATATACTATCGAGCCTCATTATATTATTTTATCTATTACGAATGTATATGAAATATGTGTCATTAATTAATAGTCTTTTAACATAGTTTCTTAGTGAAGAAGTAACTTAAAATTTGGTGATGAAGAAGAAGAAAACTATTGAAATATTTTCACATTTATTATACCATAATACAATATGAATATGTTGAATAAGTATAATATCAAGCCTCATTATATAATTTTAATTATTACGAGAGTATATGAAATATGTGTCATTAATTTGTAGTGTTTTAACATAGTTTGATAGTGATGAAGTAACCTAAAATTTTATGATGGAGAAGAAGAAAACTATTGAAATTGTTTAAATCTATTATACTATAATATAATATGAATATGGTGAATAAATATACTATCGAGCCTTATTATATGACTTTATCTATAACAAATGTATATTAAATATGTGTCATTAATTAACGGTATTTTAACATAGTTTCTTAGTGATGAAGTAACCTAAAATTTGGTGAACGTGAAAAAGAAAACTATTGAAATTGTTTATATCTATTATACCGTAATACAATATAGATATGGTTATTAAATATACTATCGAGCCTCATTATATTATTTTATCTATTACGAATTTATATGAAATATGTGTCATAAAATAATAGTCTTTTAACATAGTTTCTTAGTGATGAAGTAACCTAAAATTTGGTGATAGACATGAAGAAAATTATTGAAATTGTTTACAACTGTTATACCGTAATACAATATAAATATGGTGAATAAATATACTATCGAGTATCATTATATAATTTTAATTATTAGAAAAGTTTATGAAATATGTGTCATTAACTAATAGTCTTTTAACATAGTTTCTTAGTGATGAAGTAACCTAAAATATGGTGATGGTGAAGAAGAAAACTACTGAAATTGTTTACAATTATTATACCATGATACAATATGAATATGGTGAATAATTATACTACCGAGCCTCATTATATTACTTTATCTATTACGAATGTATATGAAATATGCGTCATTAATTAATAGTCTTTTAACATAGTTTCTTAGTGAAGAAGTAACTTAAAATTTGGTGACGAAGAAGAAGAAAACTATTGAAATATTTTTACATTTATTATACCATAATACAATATGAATATGGTGAATAAGTATACTATCCAGTCTCATTATATAATTTTAATTATTACGAGAGTATATGAAATATGTGTCATTAATTTATAGTGTTTTAACATAGTTTCTTAATGATGAAGTAACCTAAAATTTTGTGATGGAGTAGAAGAAAACTATTGAAATTGTTTACATCTATTATACCATAATATAATATAAATATAGTGAATAAATATACTATCGAGCCTTATTATATGATTTTATCTATAAAAAATGTATATTAAATATGTGTCATTAATTAAAGGTATTTTAACATAGTTTCTTAGTGATGAAGTACCCTAAAACTTGGTGATCATGAAGAAGAAAACTATTGAAATTGTTTATATCTATTATACCATAATACAATATAGATATGGTGATTAAATATACTATCGAGCCTCATTATATTATTTTATCTATTACGAATTTATATGAAATATGTGTCATTAAATAATAGTCTTTTAACGTAGTTTCTTAGTGATGCAGTAACCTAAAATTTGGTGATAGAGATGAAGAAAACTATTGAAATTGTTTACAACTGTTATACCATAATACAATATAAATATGGTGAATAAATATACTATCGAGCCTCATTATATAATTTTAATTATTAGAAAAATTTATGAAATATGTGTCATTAACTAATAGTCTTTTAACATAGTTTCTTAGTGATGAATTAACCTAAAATTTGGTGATGGTGAAGAAGAAAATTACTGAAATTCTTTACAACTATTATACCATGATACAATATGAATATGGTGAATAATTATACTACCGAGTCTCATTATATTACTTTATCTATTACGAATTTATATGAAATATGTGTCATTAATTAATAGTATTTTAACATAGTTTCTTAGTGATGAAGTAACCTAAAATTTGGTGATGGTGAAGAAGAAAACTATTGACATTATTTACATCTATTATACCATAATACAATATAAATATGGTGAATAAATATACAATCGAGTCTCATTATATTATTTTATATATTACGAATGTATATGAATATGTGTCATTAATTAATAGTCTTTTAACATAGTTTCTTAGTGATGCAGTAACCAAAAATTTGGTGATAGAGATGAAGAAAACTATTGAAATTGTTTACAACTGTTATACCATAATACAATATAAATATGGTGAATAAATATACTATCGGGCCTCATTATATAATTTTAATTATTAGAAAAATTTATGAAATATGTGTCATTAACTAATAGTCTTTTAACATAGTTTTTTAGTGATGAAGTAACCTAAAATTTGGTGATGATGAAGAAGAAAACTACTGAAATTGTTTACATCTATTATACCATAATACAATATAAATATGGTGAATAATTATACTACCGAGCCTCATTATATTACTTTATCTATTACGAATTTATATTAAATATGAGCCATTAATTAATAGTCTTTTAACATAGTTTCTTAGTGATGAAGTAACCTAAAATTTGGTGATGGTGAAGAAGAAAACTATTGAAATTATTTACATCTATTATACCATAATA
Source organism: Vicia faba (assembly GCA_948472305.1). Lineage (NCBI taxonomy): Eukaryota > Viridiplantae > Streptophyta > Magnoliopsida > Fabales > Fabaceae > Vicia > Vicia faba. The sequence goes on from CATIWC010000555.1 coordinate 136,735, forward strand.
CAATATAAATATGGTGAATAAATATACTATCGAGCCTCATTATATTATTTTATCTATTACGAATGTATATGAAATATGTGTCATTAATTAATAGTCTTTTAACATAGTTTCTTAGTGAAGAAGTAACTTAAAATTTGGTGATGAAGAAGAAGAAAACTATTGAAATATTTTTACATTTATTATACCATAATACAATATGAATATGTTGAGTAAGTATACTATCAAGCCTCATTACATAATTTTAATTATTACGAAAGTATATGAAATATGTGTCATTAATTTATAGTGTTTTAACATAGTTTCTTAATGATGAAGTAACCCAAAATTTTATGATAGAGTAGAAAAAAACTATTGAAATTGTTGACATCTATTATACCATAATATAATATGAATAAGGATTATAAATATACTATCGAGCCTTATTATATGATTTTATCTATAACAAATGTATATGAAATATGTGTCATTAATTTACGGTATTTTAACATAGTTTCTTAGTGATTAAGTAACCTAAACCTTGGTGATCGTGAAGAAGAAAACTATTGAAATTGTTTATATCTATTATAACATAATACAATATAGATATGGTGATTAAATATACCATCGAGCCTCATTATATTATATTATCTATTAAGAATTTATATGAAATATGTGTCATTAAATAATAGTCTTTTAACATAGTTTCTTAGTAATGAAGTAACCTAAAATTTGGTGATAGAGATGAAGAAAACTATTGAAATTATTTACAACTGTTATACCGTAATACAATATAAATATGGTGAATAAATATACTATCGAGCCTCATTATATAATTTTAATTATTAGAAAAATTTATGAAATATGTGTCATTAACTAATAGTCTTTTAACATAGTTTCTTAGTGATGAAGTAACCTAAAATTTGGTGATAGTGAAGAAGAAAATTACTAAAATTCTTTAAATCTATTATACCATGATACAATATGAATATGGTGAATAATTATACTACCGAGTCTCATTATATTACTTTATCTATTACGAATGTATATGAAATATTTGTCATTAATTAATAGTCTTTTAACATAGTTTCTTAGTGATGAAGTAACCTAAAATTTGGTGATGATGAAGAAGATAACTATTGACATTATTTACATCTATTATACCATAATACAATATAAATATGGTGATTAAATATACTATCGAGTCTCATTATATTATTTTATATATTACGAATGTGTATGAATATGTGTCATTAATTAATAGTCTTTTAACATAGTTTCTTAGTGAAGAAGTAACTTAAAATTTGGTGATGAAGAAGAAGAAAACTATTGAAATATTTTCACATTTATTATACCATAATACAATATGAATATGTTGAATAAGTATAATATCAAGCCTCATTACATAATTTTAATTATTACGAGAGTATATGAAATATGTGTCATTAATTTGTAGTGTTTTAACATAGTTTGATAGTGATGAAGTAACCTAAAATTTTATGATGGAGAAGAAGAAAACTATTGAAATTGTTTAAATCTATTATACTATAATATAATATGAATATGGTGAATAAATATACTATCGAGCCTTATTATATGACTTTATCTATAACAAATGTATATTAAATATGTGTCATTAATTAACGGTATTTTAACATAGTTTCTTAGTGATGAAGTAACCTAAAATTTGGTGAACGTGAAAAAGAAAACTATTGAAATTGTTTATATCTATTATACCGTAATACAATATAGATATGGTTATTAAATATACTATCGAGCCTCATTATATTATTTTATCTATTACGAATTTATATGAAATATGTGTCATAAAATAATAGTCTTTTAACATAGTTTCTTAGTGATGAAGTAACCTAAAATTTGGTGATAGACATGAAGAAAATTATTGAAATTGTTTACAACTGTTATACCGTAATACAATATAAATATGGTGAATAAATATACTATCGAGCATCATTATATAATTTTAATTATTAGAAAAGTTTATGAAATATGTGTCATTAACTAATAGTCTTTTAACATAGTTTCTTAGTGATGAAGTAACCTAAAATATGGTGATGGTGAAGAAGAAAACTACTGAAATTGTTTACAATTATTATACCATGATACAATATGAATATGGTGAATAATTATACTACCGAGCCTCATTATATTACTTTATCTATTACGAATGTATATGAAATATGCGTCATTAATTAATAGTCTTTTAACATAGTTTCTTAGTGAAGAAGTAACTTAAAATTTGGTGACGAAGAAGAAGAAAACTATTGAAATATTTTTACATTTATTATACCATAATACAATATGAATATGGTGAATAATTATACTATCCAGTCTCATTATATAATTTTAATTATTACGAGAGTATATGAAATATGTGTCATTAATTTATAGTGTTTTAACATAGTTTCTTAATGATGAAGTAACCTAAAATTTTGTGATGGAGTAGAAGAAAACTATTGAAATTGTTTACATCTATTATACCATAATATAATATAAATATAGTGAATAAATATACTATCGAGCCTTATTATATGATTTTATCTATAAAAAATGTATATTAAATATGTGTCATTAATTAAAAACATTTTAACATAGTTTCTTAGTGATGAAGTAACCTAAAACTTGGTGATCATGAAGAAGAAAACTATTGAAATTGTTTATATCTATTATACCATAATACAATATAGATATGGTGATTAAATATACTATCGAGCCTCATTATATTATTTTATCTATTACGAATTTATATGAAATATGTGTCATTAAATAATAGTCTTTTAACGTAGTTTCTTAGTGATGCAGTAACCTAAAATTTGGTGATAGAGATGAAGAAAACTATTGAAATTGTTTACAACTGTTATACCATAATACAATATAAATATGGTGAATAAATATACTATCGAGCCTCATTATATAATTTTAATTATTAGAAAAATTTATGAAATATGTGTCATTAACTAATAGTCTTTTAACATAGTTTCTTAGTGATGAATTAACCTAAAATTTGGTGATGGTGAAGAAGAAAATTACTGAAATTCTTTACAACTATTATACCATGATACAATATGAATATGGTGAATAATTATACTACCGAGTCTCATTATATTACTTTATCTATTACGAATTTATATGAAATATGTGTCATTAATTAATAGTATTTTAACATAGTTTCTTAGTGATGAAGTAACCTAAAATTTGGTGATGGTGAAGAAGAAAACTATTGACATTATTTACATCTATTATACCATAATACAATATAAATATGGTGAATAAATATACAATCGAGTCTCATTATATTATTTTATATATTACGAATGTATATGAATATGTGTCATTAATTAATAGTCTTTTAACATAGTTTCTTAGTGATGCAGTAACCAAAAATTTGGTGATGGAGATGAAGAAAACTATTGAAATTGTTTACAACTGTTATACCATAATACAATATAAATATGGTGAATAAATATACTATCGGGCCTCATTATATAATTTTAATTATTAGAAAAATTTATGAAATATGTGTCATTAACTAATAGTCTTTTAACATAGTTTTTTAGTGATGAAGTAACCTAAAATTTGGTGATGATGAAGAAGAAAACTACTGAAATTGTTTACATCTATTATACCATAATACAATATGAATATGGTGAATAATTATACTACCGAGCCTCATTATATTACTTTATCTATTACGAATTTATAATAAATATGAGCCATTAATTAATAGTCTTTTAACATAGTTTCTTAGTGATGAAGTAACCTAAAATTTGGTGATGGTGAAGAAGAAAACTATTGAAATTATTTACATCTATTATACCATAATACAATATAAATATGGTGAATAAATATACTATCGAGCCTCATTATATTATTTTATCTATTACGAATGTATATGAAATATGTGTCATTAATTAATAGTCTTTTAACATAGTTTCTTAGTGAAGAAGTAACTTAAAATTTGGTGATGAAGAAGAAGAAAACTATTGAAATATTTTTACATTTATTATACCGCAATACAATATGAATATGTTGAATAAGTATACTATCAAGCCTTATTACATAATTTTAATTATTACGAAAGTATATGAAATATGTGTCATTAATTTATAGTGTTTTAACATAGTTTCTTAATGATGAAGTAACCCAAAATTTTATGATAGAGTAGAAAAAAACTATTGAAATTGTTGACATCTATTATACCATAATATAATATGAATAAGGATTATAAATAATCTATCGAGCCTTATTATATGATTTTATCTATAACAAATGTATATGAAATATGTGTCATTAATTTACGGTATTTTAACATAGTTTCTTAGTGATTAAGTAACCTAAAACTTGGTGATCGTGAAGAAGAAAACTATTGAAATTGTTTATATCTATTATAACATAATACAATATAGATATGGTGATTAAATATACCATCGAGCCTCATTATATTATATTATCTATTAAGAATTTATATGAAATATGTGTCATTAAATAATAGTCTTTTAACATAGTTTCTTAGTAATGAAGTAACCTAAAATTTGGTGATAGAGATGAAGAAAACTATTGAAATTATTTACAACTGTTATACCGTAATACAATATAAATATGGTGAATAAATATACTATCGAGCCTCATTATATAATTTTAATTATTAGAAAAATTTATGAAATATGTGTCATTAACTAATAGTCTTTTAACATAGTTTCTTAGTGATGAAGTAACCTAAAATTTGGTGATAGTGAAGAAGAAAATTACTGAAATTCTTTAAATCTATTATACCATGATACAATATGAATATGGTGAATAATTATACTACCGAGTCTCATTATATTACTTTATCTATTACGAATGTATATGAAATATTTGTCATTAATTAATAGTCTTTTAACATAGTTTCTTAGTGATGAAGTAACCTAAAATTTGGTGATGATGAAGAAGATAACTATTGACATTATTTACATCTATTATACCATAATACAATATAAATATGGTGATTAAATATACTATCGAGTCTCATTATATTATTTTATATATTACGAATGTGTATGAATATGTGTCATTAATTAATAGTCTTTTAACATAGTTTCTTAGTGAAGAAGTAACTTAAAATTTGGTGATGAAGAAGAAGAAAACTATTGAAATATTTTCACATTTATTATACCATAATACAATATGAATATGTTGAATAAGTATAATATCAAGCCTCATTACATAATTTTAATTATTACGAGAGTATATGAAATATGTGTCATTAATTTGTAGTGTTTTAACATAGTTTGATAGTGATGAAGTAACCTAAAATTTTATGATGGAGAAGAAGAAAACTATTGAAATTGTTTAAATCTATTATACTATAATATAATATGAATATGGTGAATAAATATACTATCGAGCCTTATTATATGACTTTATCTATAACAAATGTATATTAAATATGTGTCATTAATTAACGGTATTTTAACATAGTTTCTTAGTGATGAAGTAACCTAAAATTTGGTGAACGTGAAAAAGAAAACTATTGAAATTGTTTATATCTATTATACCGTAATACAATATAGATATGGTTATTAAATATACTATCGAGCCTCATTATATTATTTTATCTATTACGAATTTATATGAAATATGTGTCATAAAATAATAGTCTTTTAACATAGTTTCTTAGTGATGAAGTAACCTAAAATTTGGTGATAGACATGAAGAAAATTATTGAAATTGTTTACAACTGTTATACCGTAATACAATATAAACATGGTGAATAAATATACTATCGAGCATCATTATATAATTTTAATTATTAGAAAAGTTTATGAAATATGTGTCATTAACTAATAGTCTTTTAACATAGTTTCTTAGTGATGAAGTAACCTAAAATATGGTGATGGTGAAGAAGAAAACTACTGAAATTGTTTACAATTATTATACCATGATACAATATAAATATGGTGAATAATTATACTACCGAGCCTCATTATATTACTTTATCTATTACGAATTTATATGAAATATGTGTCATTAATTAATATTCTTTTAACATAGTTTCTTAGTGATGAAGTAACCTAAAATTTGGTGATGGTGAAGAAGAAAACTATTGAAATTATTTACATCTATTATACCATAATAAAATATAAATATGGTGAATAAATATACTATCGAGCCTCATTATATTATTTTATCTATTACGAATGTATATGAAATATGCGTCATTAATTAATAGTCTTTTAACATAGTTTCTTAGTGAAGAAGTAACTTAAAATTTGGTGACGAAGAAGAAGAAAACTATTGAAATATTTTTACATTTATTATACCATAATACAATATGAATATGGTGAATAAGTATACTATCCAGTCTCATTATATAATTTTAATTATTACGAGAGTATATGAAATATGTGTCATTAATTTATAGTGTTTTAACATAGTTTCTTAATGATGAAGTAACCTAAAATTTTGTGATGGAGTAGAAGAAAACTATTGAAATTGTTTACATCTATTATACCATAATATAATATAAATATAGTGAATAAATATACTATCGAGCCTTATTATATGATTTTATCTATAAAAAATGTATATTAAATATGTGTCATTAATTAAAGTTATTTTAACATAGTTTCTTAGTGATGAAGTAACCTAAAACTTGGTGATCATGAAGAAGAAAACTATTGAAATTGTTTATATCTATTATACCATAATACAAGATAGATATGGTGATTAAATATATTATCGAGCCTCATTATATTATTTTATCTATTACGAATTTATATAAAATATGTGTCATTAAATAATAGTCTTTTAACGTAGTTTCTTAGTGATGCAGTAACCTAAATTTTGGTGATAGAGATGAAGAAAACTATTGAAATTGTTTACAACTGTTATACCATAATACAATATAAATATGGTGAATAAATATACTATCGAGCCTCATTATATAATTTTAATTATTAGAAAAATTTATGAAATAAGTGTCATTAACTAATAGTCTTTTAACATAGTTTCTTAGTGATGAATTAACCTAACATTTGGTGATGGTGAAGAAGAA